>JAWNNL010001209.1:0-69500 GCA_035045005.1 Liodrosophila aerea
ACAACCGCCAACTATTGCCAACTAAGAAATGGGAGTGGGAAGACGAACAACAAGAGGCATTTGAAACACTCAAGGCACGATTGACGGAGGCACCCGTACTTTTCTTTACAAACGGATGCCAGCGACTACGGGTTCGGTGCTGTAAGGGACGTATGCCAGCCGACACCTCACCGCAGCAGAGAAGAACTATTCTACGACAGAGAAAGAATGCTTAGCCATCGTATGGGCTATTTGCAAGAACCGCCGATATAGTCACCGACCATCTTGCTTTGAAGTGGCTAAATACTATCGAGAACCCTACAGGCCGAGTCGCACGCCGGGCACTCGAGCTACAGCAATATCAGTTCGACGTATTGTACAGAAAGGGAAAACAGAATGTTGTCGCTGATGCTTTGTCTCGACAACCCCTGAATGTTCTACAACAGACTGAACTAGAGACGACAACATGCAAGTGGGTGCAAAGAATGATACAACGAGTCATCAAAGAACCAGCTTGTGTGCCGGATTATACTTGTGAGAATGGCCAACTCTACCGTCGTATGGGACAACGTCCAGAAGAGGAGGAGTTTATACCGTGGAAACTTTGCGTCCCAAAAGAACACCGAATGAGGGTGCTGGAAGAATGCCATGATCAACCGAGTGCTGGACATCTTGGCATATGAAAGACCGTAAATAGAGTCACCCAAAGGTATTATTGGCCCGGACTATTTCGCGACGTGACCCGACATGTTCGTAAATGTCCCATATGCCAGCAGCATAAGGTCAGTCAACGCAAGCCGGCAGGGAGAAAATGGATCGCAAAGTGCTGGAATAAACAAACCACTGTAGTTGTCAATAAGTGAAAATATTTGTACATACATATCTTCAAATTAGATATTGATATTGCTTGAATGAAATTGGTGATGGTTTTAACACATTTTCATGATATGTATAGTATATTCAAATAAAGAATACTAGGGGTCTTCGCCTCCTGTGTTCTCGCGAGAACGCCAACCCCCAATAAAAAGGCCCGCGGTTGTGTCCTCGCTTCACTCGGCCACCGTCACGACGCCATTAAACAGGGGGCAGAGTTCCTTGAAATCTAAAATATATATATATATATTGAATTATTTCGCAAAGAAAATATATGATATGTTTGCACTTTTTCTACCAAATCTCTTTACTGTAATCTAATATAAAGGAAATATGAAGTTATTCATAAAACAAGTAGATGTAAACAAAAAAAAATCAACCGACAGTAGGAGATCCTGTACTTTCCTTCGCACACACACACGCTAACGAACACGTACACATGCACACATATCATAAAGTCGCGCGCAACCACACATACGCTCGCGCTGCTCCCCCTTACCTATTGCAGGGAATTGAATCTTGAATATCTTTGGTGTTTATAATACGATTGAGCCACAATTCACAGGACAGATAAAGATTATCATAGGATTATCGTATGCCGAAACACAAGTTTGTATCTTTAAAAGGAGGCGTGGCAGACCCCATAAAGTATATATATTCTTGATCAGGACGACGAGCTGAGTCGATATAGCCATGTCCGTCTGTCCGTCTGTCTGTCTGTCTGTCTGTCCGTCCGACTGTATGAACACCGAGATCTCGGAAACTATATGAGCTAGAGACGTAATTTTTCTTTGTTTGGTTCGTGTATTACATAGGCAGGCCAAGTTTAATTTGATATCTCATCGACCTCCCCCTCAAATTTGAAAAATATCCTTAGTATACACAGTTTTAGAATCACTGGATTTTTGCAGAATTAAAGTTTTAGATGCTTTGCATGTTCGGTGCGAGTTGCAGCCCAATCGGATAACAAACACCGGAGATATTGGACAAACAATTTTTAGTATTAGGCATTTGGCTAAGGGAGGGGGGAAGCCGCAGCGTATGCGGCCACTAGGGCGTATACGTGATTTTTGATTGTGAGTATGAATGTATGTATGAGTATTGGTTATTGTTTGTATTTGCGTGTGTATTTGTATGTATAAGTGTATGTGTGTATGTATACACACATATGTTTATATGTATGTGTATGTGTATGTGAGTATATACATATATGCAGCTGCTATTATCGACGCCCAGGGTAAATTAAAGTACAGGGTCTCCTACTGTCGGTTGAATCCGACTGTAGCTTTCCGAGTTTTTATTAGTATAGTAAAGTTATTGCTTTAGAATATTCCATCCCAATTCGCTGATTTTTGCATTTTACTAGATTAAGCCAAAGTCGACGAACGTACGTTCACGACCCCTGGAAACGCCCATAGATATGTACATACATACATACATACATTGACACATATTTATGTACATACATTTAAACATGTGCACATACATGCACACATATATACATATGTACAGTAAAAACTGTACAGCGATTGCCCCTGCAGACACTGCAGAATCGACAACATCAACAATTTTATATTTTGTTACAATCATGCACAATGTTCAAAATTTAAATACTAATTTCTATAAGACAAATATATCTTAATATTTTTATTGCATATCGGTGTTATATTGTATATTTATTCATAAAACATATATATCGTTTTTTTCTTGCCATTGTTTTTAGACCCTGTACTTTAAAAAAGGATCTATTAAGTTTGTGCAACCCAGAAATGTATGTAAGATTTATAATATCTTTAGTGTTTATTTAAATAATAATAGTATATGTAATGTATGTAATGTGTTGAACAATAATAATAAAATACAAATCAAATTAATCAAGGCAACTTCAAATTAGTAACAACTTTAAATCAACTTTTATTCTGCTGCTCAACTTAAACGTCTGTCTCTCTATCTTCTTCGTCTTCAACTATCGATTATTCTTCTCGATGATTTCAGGGCTGCACTCTTATGTAACATCGGTAGAGTTACCAGATTACACTCGGCCATCCTGCTCTTCATCTGCCTCAGATGATTCTCCAGCGCTGTCGTCTTCGTTGTCTTCATTGCAGCCTAAATAACGCCACAGCTTCATGTAATCTGTACTGGTTGGTGTTTGATTTGGACCTTGATAATCAGCAACTTTCTTCACGTCGAATCTTCCATTTCGCTTGACTTTGACAACCTCATATGGACCAATGTATTTATTGCCTAACTTACTGCCGTTAACGAACTGTGTGACTTTAATGGCAACTAAGTCTGCTAATTGATACCCATGTTGTCCTTTGCGCCTCTTGTCGTAATTACACTTGTAGATTTCTTGCGCCTTTTAAATTTGACCTTTGGCCTCCAATCTAATTTGATTGCGTTCATCTTGTAGGCCTACTAGCAGCTCTTCTTGTAGTGTTCTTACCAATTCAGTTTCGAACTCAGTTCTCATTTTAACGCCGAACATAATTTCAAATGGAGTGAAATTAGTTGATGAGTGTACGTGTGCATTGATCGCTCTTTGCACTAGCGACGTGTATTTGCACCATTTAGACGGCTCCGCTGCAGACACCTTGGCTAATACTGCCAGTATAACCCTGTTGACCCTCTCGATTTGGCCATTGCCCCTTGGAATTCCTGTAGTCGTCTCGATGTGGTCTATCTTGTGATCTACGCAGAACTCCTTAAACTGTTTTGACGTAAAAGCTGCTCCTTTATCGCTGATTATTCGCTGCGGGTTTCCAAAGATAGTTACCCATGAACTTAAATGCTTAATAACTTCTGTAGCATCGGTCGACTTAGTCGGATATAACCAAGTATACTTCGAAAATCCATCCACCATGGCAAATATGTACTTGTACTTTTTAGCTGTTACATCCAAAAATCCTAGATGATCCACGTGAAGTGTAGTCAACGGTTTTACACCCTTATCAATGCAATGTAGAAAATCTTCCTGTTTGCCCAACTTTTTATTTCGAGTAATGCACTCAATACAGTTTGAAATTACTTCTGCAACCTTTTTCTCCAGATGTGGAATGAAATAATCTTGACAAATTGTATGTATGGTTTTCTGTGCTCCCATGTGACCAAAATTGTGAGCATTTCTAATTATCTCCTTTTCCATGCACTTCGGTAAGGCTAGCAGATCCACACCACCGACTTGTTTTTACAACAGCTGATTTTTTATTGTATAATTTGCATACGGCTTCTGCTTCAAAATTTCTGCTACTGCTGTTAAGTGTTCGTCTTTGCGTTGAGCCCTTAATAGTTGTGTGTGTACCTCTGATGTGACTACCATAACTGGGAAACGACTTAAGCTGTCAACATGCTTCATCCTGGTACCAGCGCGGTGCTCTATCGTATGGGAAAAATCCTGTAAGTACATTAACCATTGTACTACCTCTCTTGGAACATCTTTTTTAACTGCTGTCATCTTAAAAGCAGCACAATCAGTAACAAGAGTAAATTCTATGCCCATTAAATAGTGTCTCAGCTTTTTGGTTGCTAAATACGCTGCTTTGACTTCAAGGAAATAGCTGTGCATTTTTAGACCCTGTACTTTAAAAAAGTACAAAAGGGTCTATTAAGATTGTGCAAGTCCGAAATGTATGTAACAGGCAGAAGGAGGCGTGGCAGACCCCACAAAGTATATATATTCTTGATCAGGACGACGAGCTGAGTCGATCTAGCCATGTCCGTCTGTCCGTCTGTCCGTCCGTCCGTCTGTCCGTCCGTCCGTCTGTCTGTCCGTCTGTATGAACACCTAGATCTCGGAAACTGTAAGAGCTAGAGACATCATATTTGGCAGTTAGATGCCCCTATAGTGCAAGCAGATCAAGTTTGTTTTAGATTTTTGATACCTCCTCCCCCTCCCCCAAAAACCGCGAAAAACTGCCACACCCACAATTTTAAAGATACAAACTTGTGTTTTGGCATACGATAATCTTATGATAATCTTTATCTGTCCTGTGAATTGTGGCTTAATCGAATAGTAAACACCGGAGATATTCAAGATTCAATTCCCTGTACTAGGTAAGGGGGAGCAGCGCGAGCGTATGTGTGGTTGCATGCGACTTTGCGCTATGTGTGTTTTTTCTTCTTGTGGAGTTGTCTTCTTGCTGTAATACAGCACAGGGTGCCACTTGTTGTCATGCTGCTGAAGAAGTGTGGCTCCAAATCCATCTTTCGACGCATCAACATGCAACTGGGTTTTAGCATTTTGCTTAAAAATCTTGAGTACAGGTTCGTTTGTTAAACAAGCTTTTAATTTATCCACAGCCTGTATTTGCAATCCTTCAATCTGGAATTCTGCATCTTTTCTTAACAACTGGGTCAAAGGTCTAGCTATCAGAGCATAGTCCTTTATGAACTTTTAAAAGTATCCCGTCAACCCAAGGAATGCTTGTATACCTCTTATATTTTTTGGCATCGGGTAGTTTTTAACAGCTTTGATTTTTTTTGGCCTGGCCACACATGTCCATTCTCAACTTCATGGCCTAAGAAACTAATCTTCTGTTTCAAAAATTTACATTTTGACCATTTTATTTGAAGTCCAAACTTTTCTGCTTGCTTCAATACTACTGCCATATTTTTAAGACATTCATCAGCTGACTCTCCAAAAATAACAATGTCGTCTACATAAATCTCCATAATGCCTTTGTTAATTAGCTGCTGAAATATGTAATTTATGTAACGAACAAATACAGCTGGCGAATTGCAAAATCCAAATGGTGCTCTGTTAAATTCATACAATCCTTCTTTTGTTACGAATGCAGTGTATTTTTTACTCAACTCATCGATTTCGACATGAAAATACCCATTTCTCAGATCCATTACAGAAAAATATTTGGCTGATTGCATTCTTTTCAGGACTTCTTCAACAACTGGGACTGGAAATCTGTCTTTCAAAACGAGCAAATTCAATTTGCGAAAATCTACGCACAATCTGTACGATCCATCTTTCTTTTTGGCTAAGACAACTTTACTTGCCACATTGGAAGTAGATTCTCGAATAATACCATCGTGCAACCACTCGTCTACCTGTTTTCGAACAAACTCACGCTCTGGTATTGACAAACGACTGGGACTCTCACGAAAAGCAATATTGTCAACATTGGGGATTATTTTTAGCTTAATTGGACATTCTTGGATATTATTCATCGGCTTGTAGTTGTCGATCATCTGCTTAACCGTATTTTTGTATTTCGGTTCAATATCAACTTCAGACGCGTCGACTAATCTTGCAATATTGATCATATTTATATCAGCATTATCATTCTCAGTATCTACTTGTGCATGATCAAACGAGTAGCCACTGGAATTTAGTGTGATTGTGAATTTTTTAATGAAATCAAATCCAATCAATACATCAACTTTTATATTTGCATCTGGAACCACGAGGAACGTATGCCGTGTCACGAGTCCATCTACTTCAACTTGCTCAGTAAACTCTCCTAGCACCGAGGTAGCAACGTTGCCCAAACCGAAGAGTTTTACCATATTCTTTTTCAACTTTTGCTCACTAAATGTCTTTTCATATTTATCTTTTCGCATGAGTGACACATCTGCGCACGTGTCTACTAAACACAACATATTCGTGTTACCGATCTTCATGTCTTTTAGGCGATTGTCTTTTATTACAATGTTTACTGTTGGTTTCACACCTGGGCATTGTTTTGAAATATGTCCAACACCACTGCACTTGAAACATTTTGTCTCTTCCTTGCACTCTGCTCTCTTATGTTCAGTAGAACCACAATTAAAGCAATGATATTGATTCGGCTGTTGTTGTTTTTGTTTACGTTGCTGCTGTTGTTGTTTCTCTCCTGCTTTGTCATTTTGTCGATATTTGTTGACTGCACTACTTTTTGTAACTGTTTCGTTTAGTTCATATCGACTTAATAATTCTTGGAATGAACAGGCACTGTATAGCGGAAATTTTAGATCGTATCGCACTTCTAGACCATCCACTACGTAGCTTATTATACATAGATTGATCTTCGACATGTCCAAGAGCCGCTATTTTACGCATTTGTAACACGTACTCGTGAAAATTCTCTGATCCACGTTTTTTCCGATTTTGCAACATTTTGTGTACTTCTGCACTGCTCAGCTGTTTGTCAAATTCATCAATCAACGCGGCACACAACATTTCATAGTTTGAAACGGTAATTGTTTCTAAATTCAGTTTTGCTGTACCACTCATTTTATTTCGCGCATTTACATACTTCTGTTTATCGCTTAGTTCATATGCCTCTGCATTTTCGTTAAAATTATGCACCCATTGTCTCACTGGGATTGAGCTACCATCAAAATCCGGAACAACTTTTGCGAAACCTTCGATTGTTATATTGTTTTTGTTTTGATTGTCATACTTTTCCGTTAATATTTTTATAAGAGCCGACATCTCGCTATTATGCACATATGTGTGTGTGTCTGCGGAATATGTTTTGTTCACTACATTTTGCTGCATCTCGATATTTATATCGTCTTCAGATTCACTGTTCATTTCGGCGTTTTTCATATTTTCTGCGTTTGTCTTTATATTTGTTAATGTCAATCCGTTTATCTCTTTCTTAGCTGCTGTTAACACGTCTTTTTTCTCTGTTAATGTCACTATCTCGTTTACTCCTTCTTGATCCTCTTTTGTGCTTCTACGCTTCACTTCATACGAACAGTTTAGTTCATCTTCTACTGTTCCGTTATTCGGCATTTTCGTTTTCGGGATTTGCGCAGTAGCTTTATTCTTTTTACCGGACCGCAACATGATTTCACAACTTTATGAAATTTTTATTTTGTATCAACTTTAATGTTTTTTCATTACCTACACTTTATTAAATTACGACTGTTTAATAATGTGCACTGCATTAGGTTTTTTGATTTTGTCACTTCATATTTTTGCGGCTGTTCGACACGGTTGAGCCCCCATGTAAGATTTATAATATCTTTAGTTTTTATTTAAATAATAATAGTATATGTAATGTATGTAATGTGTTGAACAATAATAATGAAATACAAATCAAATTAATCAAGGCAAGTTCAAATTAGTAACAACTTTTGTTCAAAACATGAACATAGAATATAAGAGACGCTTAAAAATACACTTAAATAGTACATACAAGCCATCACCTTTTTGTGGCCCTTTGCAAGATGTTCAAGCATGAACATAGAATATAAAATACATTTAAAAGTAAATTAAAATATTATATACAAGCCACCACCTTTTGGGTGGCCCTTTGCAAGATGTTCAAGAATGAACATAGAATATAAGATATATATTGCAACCGCCAAGTATGGACATAAAGAAATAATCATATGTGTAAGAAATATGTAAAACTACAAGACGATAACGCAGATTACTAGCTGCATATCATATATCAACAGCGGCAGGCCACAATCTTTGGGCCTTGCAGTAGATAATATTACAGACTTGACCTAAGTAAACAGAACACATATGTAAAACTAGAATGTGGATAACAGAGACACAAACTATATGCACATAAGGAGGAAATGTTAGTACATAGTTATGCTGTACCTAAGCATAGATAAGTAAAATATTGTACATGATATTATACATAACGCAGAAATGATATGTAATAAAGAACCCTGGCTACGCGCCAGTAGTATTTTCATCAACTCCAAACCTCGCTGGTCTTTCTTTTGTTCTCTGAACAACTTTAAATCAACTTTTATTCTGCTGCTCAACTTAAACGTCTGTCTCTCTATCTTCTTCGTCTTCAACTATCGATTATTCTTCTCGATGATTTCAGGGCTGCACTCTTATGTAACATCGGTAGAGTTACCAGATTACATGTATGTAACAGGCAGAAGGGGGCGTGACAGACCCCACAAAGTATATATGTTCTTGACCAGGACGACGAGCTGAGTCGATATAGCCATGTCCGTCTGTCTGTCCGAGACATGAACACCGAGATCTCGGAAATTATAAGACCTAGAGACTAAAATCTATTTAGACCCTGTACTTTAGAAAAGTGCAAAAGAGCTCATAGTTGGCAGTTAGATGCCCCTATTGTGCTAGCAGATCAGGTTTGCATTACATTTTAGATACCTCCCCCACAAACCGCGAATAACCACAATTTGAAAGATACAAACTTGTGCTTCAGCATAAAAAGATCTTATGTTAACCTTCATCAGTGCTGTGAATTCAATCGGATAATAAACACCGGAGATATTCCGAGATTAAAGTTTCCGTTCTAGACAAGGGAGGAGCAGCGAGCATGCACTTAATGTGTGTATGCGTGGTTGCGTCTGAATTTGCGATATATGTGTGTGTGTGTGTGTATTGTGAGCATCAGCTGCTGCAAGGGAAAGTACAGGGTCTCCTACTGTCGATTGTATCCGACTGTAGCTTTCCGAATTTTTTAAAGTTTGTTAAGTGCAGAACCTCATCTTGTTGACTTCGTTTGAATTCAGTCTTTCCAAATGTTTCACTATTATTATATTTAAGTATAGAGTACTTTTTAGTTGTTCTTGAAAAACTTTTTAAGCATAGGGTCTCGAACTATCAACTGCATTTGACATCAGTCTTTCCGGAATTCCTCCTATTCTTTCTATTAAAATAATACAAAATATTCGTACTTACCCAATTAACTTATTGTGTTGTTTCGCAATATAATTAAGCTCCCGAATCTGTTCTGACTGCTGCTGTTCAGCATTTGCTTCTGAGGGTAAATCTGTTTTACATCTTCTCATCAAATTGTCGATGTGCTCATGTAGCAAAAGAAATTGTCCGCATGTATATGTTATAAAAAACCCCAGAATGGAATCTTCAGCAAATAGAGTGGTAACCACACAAATTCCAGCATAAGCCGTAAAAATATATGTAATAATATAAATGATCCAATTATTATACGGGCAATAAGGAAAGTCCATTTTGTATGGAAACGGAAATTCTCCTGTTTCAGTTCCAGCAATCCAAAATAACTCCACCAAGGGCATCACACAGTACATAAGTATAAGACAAGATAACAGAATAGTCATGACTTGAAAAGTGGTCATCCGTTTTTTACAGTATTTTACGATATGGACTTTTGTGTTACAGCTAAATGGAATAAAGAAAATTATAAGAATTTTATTATTACTTTAATGTGAATGTTATCGTACACTAAGACAAACAAGTTATCAGTTGTCAACAGCAATCAGAATCAACCGACAGTAGAAGACCCTGTACTTTGATTTACCCTGGGCGTCGATAATAGCAGCTGCATCTATATACATATATAAAATAGTTCGTTCTGACTGAGTGACTGATCATCAACGCACAGCCCAAACGGTAAGATATAGCGACCTAATTTTTTCGCAGAATGGTTTCTTATGACCCTTAGGTGCACGTTAAGATCTGAAATCTGCTAACCCCCTCCCCCTTCTAACTTAGAAGAGCAACCGTAGCCACAATTTTAAAGATAAAAACTTGGGGCTTAATATATAAATAGCTATTGGCTACCTAAGTCTATTCTGAAAATTTCAGCTTGATTGGACAATAAACAATGGAGTTATTCGAAATTCAATTAATTAGTATGGGGAAGGGGGGAAACCAAAACAATTCTCGCATGCCAGATGAACTGTGTATACGTGTAATATACATTTGAGCATCGATATGCTGCCATATTCGTTTAAAATAGCACATACATACATATGTACATCAGTACATACATACATATATACATATAACCATACATTCGAATGTACATACATTTAAACAAATGTATGTACGAATGTATGTTTGCATGTGTGTACATGTATATATGCACATGTTTAAATGTACATGCATACATTAGTACATACATATTTACGTACATACATTATACATTCATTCATACATTCATTAATACATGTATGCATACATGTACATACATTCATGCGTACATACATACATTTAAACATATGTACATGAATAGATACATACATAATCATTTTTACATATATGCATACAAATGTACATCAGGACATATCTACATACATATATACATATAAACATATGTATATACGAATGTATGTTTGTATGTGGGTACATATGTATGTACTGATGTACATATGTATGTATGCATGTATATATGTATGTACTGATGTACATAAGTATGTATGTATTGATGTACATATGTATGTATGCATGTATATACTTCAGTACATACATATTTATGTACATACATCATACATTCATTCATACATGTATGTACATTCATGCGCACATACACACATTTAAACATATGTACAAGCATAGATATGTACATACATATATTGAAACATATTTATGTACATACATTTAAACATGTGCACATACATGCATACATATGTACATATGTATAGTGAAAACTGTACAGCTATTACCCCTGCATCCTCTGCAGACACTGGCGAAAATTTAAATAATAATTTCTATAAAACAACTATATCTTAATATTTTTATTGCATATCGGTGTTATATTATATATATTTATTCAAAGAACATATACGATATAGTTTTTTTCTTGCCATTGTTTTTAGACTATGTATTTTAAAAAAGTACAAAAGGGTCTATTAAGTTTGTGCAATTCAGAAATATATATGTAACAGGCAGAAGGAGGCGTGGCAGAACCCACAACGTATATATATTCTTGATCAGGACGACGAACTGAGTCGATATAGCCATGTCCGACTGTCTGTTTGAGACTTGAACAACGAGATCTCGGAAACTATAAGAACTAGAGACTCAATTCTTTTTAGACCCTGTATTTTAAAAAAGTACAAAAGGGTCTATTAAGTTTGTGCAATGAAGAAATATATATGTAACAGGCAGAAGGAGGCGTGGCAGAACCCACAAAGTATATATATTCTTGATCAGGACGACGAACTGAGTCGATATAGCCATGTCCGTCTGTCTGTCTGAGACTTGAACACCGAGATCTCGGAAACTATAAGAACTAGAGACTCAATTCTGTTTAGGCTCTGTACTTTAAAAAAGTACAAAAGGGTCTATTAAGTTTGTGCAACTCAGAAATATATTTAACAGGCAAAAGGAGGCGTTAGGGAACTCTGCCCCCTGTTTAATGTTGTCGTGAAGGTGGCCGAGCGAAGCGAGGACACAACCACGGGCCTTTTCATTGGGGGTTGGCGTTCTCGCGAAGCGAGAACGCAGGGGGCGAAGCCCCCTAGTGTATGTATATACTCACATACACATACATATAAACATATGTGTGTATACATACACACATACACTTATACAAAAAAATATACACGCAAATACAAACAATAACCAATACTCATACAGAAATTCATACTCACAATCAAAAATCACGTATACGCCCTAGTGGCCGCATACGCTGCGGCTTCCCCCTCCCCTAGCCAAATGCCTAGTACTGAAAATTGTTTGTCCAATATCTCCGGTGTTTATTATCCGATTGGGCTGTAACTCGCACCAAACATGCAAAGCATCTAAATCTTTAATCCTACAAAAAAGGAATCCAGTGACTCTAAAACTGTATATACTAAGGACGTTTTTGCAAATTTGAGGGGGAGGGGGATGAGATATTGTTAAAGTTTGCAAGTTCAATTATTGAGTATTATATCTGTTTACGATTACCAGTTCACTGAATGTACGAACTGGTTCACAATTTATAATGAACGAACAATGTATGATTTTGTTATCGATTCCTTTAGTTTGTAGCATGCAACGTAAGAGGTTGCGAGAGCAGATGTGGGGCATAGCTGCTGAGCAATAGCACGCGCGGTTTCCGGCTAGAGTTGTGTCGGCAATGAGGGGGGGTTATAAAGTTTGCGGCAACGCTATTAGGCTCTCAGCTTGAGAATTGCTTATTGAATTCGCGTGCTGAAAGGATGGGGGATTTCGGTTGATAAAGAAAAATAAAAAAAACCAATAGTGATAGTGATAGTGGAACAGACAGGAGAGACACAGATGGCGAAAAGATCAATTAAATAGAAAGAAAAAATAGATGAAGGAAAACGAGGAGGTGTTACGCATAACTAAAGCTTCTTATTTGCATGACTGGCAGTTGGCAGTGGCTGCTGAAGTTGCAACCTTGTTGGCCGAGCAGGTGGAGCAGCTCCGGCCATTGCCCACCCTTCCATGATCACCTTTGGCCGCAGGTCTGTCTAAGACCGGTAATCCCTATGGCAAACTGCCGCTAGTCTACTGGGTTGCCGCTAACAGGTAACACGACTCCATAAATTGCGAAAATTAGCAAGTCATTTTAAAATTCATATTTTTATTACAACTAGTATATCATATAAAAAATAGGGGACATATAACATTATATTCTTTAATTTTCTTATTGGTTTTATATATTTCTAAGGGCTAACACATATTACATTTAATAAAAAAAAATAAACTAACTGACTACTTGAGCAAAAGTGTACGGGTAGCTGTAAGCAATAGGATTAAATGGTAATAAGTAGGTAATAATGATATAAGTAATAAATAAGCGATATCATAATAAAAATTAATTAATTATAAATGCAGGCAGGGGGTTATGTAAATTTAATGATTTTTTCAATTATTATTATTGCAGGGTATATTTAATATTTTGTCCTTTTTTTTCTTGCTTTGTTGCTTTCATATTTTTTTTTTTTTTTCGCATAGAATTATTTCTTTTACGTTATATCTTTATTTATTCAAAACAAAAAATTGCAAAAATAGCACAACAATATGCCGGTCAGCTGCGCTTGCATTAAGTCAAGCCAGAAAGATCTTTCCATGTACGGATGCTGGAGCTGGCAAAGAGAGAAAAAGCGCGAGAGAGAGCCGGCATGCGCATGGGCGGCTTACCGGCAGAATAGCCGTATAAAAACAATTAAAAAGAACATATTATATGCACAGCACTTTGTTGTTAATTATAATTGTTTATAAATGTTTCACATTATTATTTTATGGGACATGTTGTCTTTTTTATTGTCTTTTGACCATTTTTATTATTAATTAACGGCATGTATTTCTCTTTTATTAGTTTATATTGTTCACTTTTTTTGTTTCGTTATGCCTTTACACGCTCATTCTTTTTTTTTTTATTTTTACTTTCTGCTGGAGCTAACCGCACACACTTGCTCAGTTTACAATCTTTTTATGGCTTTTATATATTTAGATTGGGCATTTAATTTTTATGCCACCTTATTTGCACACTAAAAAAAAACTATAGGCACATTTGTACCAGGGGTTGTCGGCTCACGTCGGTGCTGCTGACTTGCACATAAAAAAAAAATGGAATTTCGGCGAATTATCTGGGACTTGCACTATAGGCACTGCACTGACACATCTTTTGGGGATTTGTTCCAATTTTCTGCCGGCTCTTTGCAAGGAAATTCGCTTGCCGCGGGTAGGAGTGCAAATCCACTGCTTTCTGCTCGTTTCAGCGAGTGGCAACTAACAACTGGTTAGCGCAGCGCTGAGAGAGAGCGAGATGTTCAGCTGATCAGAACATCTGCTTAGTGTAAGGGTACACTAAGAGCCAATTCTATGTTTCCAATTGGAAAAAGAAAGAGTAAAACAAAGGTTGGTGTGAGAAAACTATGGCGAGCGCAACTTGGCAACTTTTGGAAAGAGCTTACCCTGGCAGGAATTGGCCGAGAATTTCAAAAGCTTAAAAGCTTTATGCTTGGCTTGTGTTTGCTGCGGTGTGTTATTTCTTGTTTAATCCAAAAAAAATTAACTTTTAAAAGTTGACCACTGCACCACCAATTTCTTTTATAGCGAATGGTGAGAAAATTTTTGACCGCTCGGTGAAAGTTCTAGAATCGAAGTGAACCTTCGCACTTTCTATATTCTACCTTGAGGTCTCTTTTTAGACCCTGTACTTTAAAAAAGTACAAAAGGGTCTATTAAGATTGGGCAGGCCCGAAATGTATGTAACAGGCAGAAGGAGGCGTGGCAGACCCCACAAAGTATATATATTCTTGATCAGGACGACGAGCTGAGTCGATCTAGCCATGTCCGTCTGTCCGTCTGTCCGTCCGTCCGTCCGTCCGTCCGTCTGTCCGTCTGTCCGTCTGTATGAACACCTAGATCTCGTAAACTGTAAGAGCTAGAGACACCATATTTGGCAGTTAGATGCCCCTATAGTGCAAGCAGATCAAGTTTGTTTTAGATTTTTGATACCTCCTCCCCCTCCCCCAAAAACCGCAAAAAACTGCCACACCCACAATTTTAAAGATACGAACTTGTGAACTTTGGCATACAATAATCTTATGATAATCTTTATCTGTACTGTTAATTGTGGCTCAATCGGATAATAAACACTGAAGATATTCAAGATTCAATTTCCTTCACTAGGTAAGGGGGGAGCAGCGCGAGCGTATGTGTGGTTGCGTGTGACTTTGCGCTATGTGTGCATGTGTGAGTGTTTGTTAGTGTGTGTGTGTGTGTGCGAAGGAAAGTACAGGGTCTCCTACTGTCGGTTGAATCCGACTGTAGCTTTCCGAGTTTTTTTCCATAAATTTGCGCGGGCTTGCAAAATTTTATCAGAGTTGCCCAAATCAAACTGCTTTAATCCGAAGCTAATAGTTTGCAAACGCTCGCCGATAGATGGCGATGCAAGTGCCGTGAAGGTAGGCAACAATAATTTTCTTGTTATTTTGTCTACTACTTTTTTTTTTTTTTTTTTTTTGTTTACTTTATTAAGGCATACGGGGAATACCAGGAACCCCTTAGTGACCTTTGCTGCTATTCATTCAGCCCGCAATCGGGCGCTCCAGCTAGCCTTAGCGGTTAGCGTCATCAAAATTTACAATAATAACAATTACATCACAATAACAAATATCACAATAAATGCAGACATCACAGTATGGCCATTGTAGGCCGTCTTCTTCTTGCCACAGGCAGCCGATGGATGAGGTCTCTGGGATTCCTCCTCCTTAGCCTCCTGGGAGTTGGGCCTCTAGAGAGCCTGTTGGCCAGGCTATTGGTGTGTAGCGCCAGTCTGTCGTGGTAGCGACTTGAGTGCTGGTTGATTTCGTCGAACACTGTGGCAAGTTTCAATGTCTACTACTAAAACTAAAACGATGGCTGAAAGGAATTAGTGCATACTTTTAGGGCGTAGTCAAAATATGGTACAAGCGACACTACAAGTCCCCCCCACTAAAATCGCACTTGGGGTAAACAAAAAAAACAAGGGCGATCCTCGCTTGTAAAGGTGGGTCCTTGTATATCTATTGCTTGAGGTCCTTGGCATGATACTTCCCCACCAGGTTTCCTTTTAAGTCTTCGATTTCATAGTAGCAGAGACCTAGCTTCTTCCTTATCCTAGCTTTAACAAAGGTAGGAGCTAATTTGGCATTAAAACCTTTTGTGAATTTACTTTGTTGAAAGTTTCTTCGGAAGACTTCTTGTCCTTCAGAGAATGTAATATCCCGGCTTCTCGTGTTATACGAGACTTCATTTCGCGCGTGTTGTTTGCGCATAGATTCAGTCGCTTTAGATCGTATTAAATCGAATGAGTCACCTCTATCGAATCTGACTGACCTATCGTCTAATAAATTTAAGTCTCGTAACAGTTTATATGTGTCTCCATTTGTGATCATATGTTGTCCGAAAGCTAACTTGTATGGGGTGTTGTTCACGGCCGAATGCCAACCTGATCGCAAAGAGCAGCAGATCTGGCTTAAGTGCTCGTCCCAATTGGACTGATCAGGATGAACATAGGATTTGATGGCTGACAAAATGGACCTGTTCACTCGCTCTGATGCGTTTGCTTGGGGAGAATATATCGCAGTGTAGGCATGTTTTATGCGATATTTTCCAAGCAAGTGGTTAAAAGCGTTGGCCTTGAATTGGACTCCATTGTCGGATACAATCACTTCAGGAATACCAAAACAGTGAAACAATTCGTGCTCTAATTAAGATAAAATGGGTTCGGTTGTGAACTTGCGAACTGGTTTGATGAAAGGGAATTTGGTGAAGTGATCGAGCACAACAAAGATTCCTATGTGACCAGCCTTAGAACGTGGATAGGGTCCTAGGTAATCTACATATAGTTTTTGGAAGAATCTTTGGGTCTCACCAGTTTTCCCTAATGGAGGGCGCATGACAGAGTTAGGGTGCTTATTGCATTTGCAAAGTTCGCAACTGTTTACATACTCTTTCACGTCATTTACCAAATTTGGCCAGTAATAGTAGCGCCGAATTCTCTCTAAAGTTTTGTTGATACCTCCATGAGATGACAGTGGATCATCGTGCGCAATTTTCAAGGCGGTAGGTTTCAACTCCGAAGGAAGCCACAGTTTCCAATCGGTATCGTCTGCTACTTTATCGCTGGAGGCATGTTCACTACGGCGATACACATATCCATTAAGAACCCTAACATCTAACATTGGCAGACTTCTTTGGCCAATCTTAGCGGCTAATTCGCGGTATCCTGCAGATTGAAAATGAGGAGATTGCATGTCTAGAGCAGGATTAGCAATCACGGCTGACAAGTCGTCGGTGTAGGTGCGTGATAAAGCGTCAGGAACTATGTTTTTGCTGCCTTTGCGGTGTTGTATTTCAAACGAGTAAGCTTGTAGTTTGAGGGCCCATCTTGCTAAGCGTGTACTGAAGTCAGTTTGCGACATCAGCCACTTCAACGAAGCATGATCCGTGATCACAGTAAATGGGTGTCCTTCTACATAGGGTCGAAACTTCTTAATACTAAGCATTGCAGCTAAACATTCTTTTTCAGTCACTGAGTAATTTCGCTGACTTTTGTTAAGTTTTCGGGACATAAACGAAATTGGTACCTCATCATTGTCGCTGTTCACCTGCATTAACACCCCGCCAACGCCAGTATGGCTTGCATCACAATGAATGAAAAATGGAGCTTCAAAATTTGGTGTATGCAAAACAGGAGCTTTGCACATATGGGCTTTCAGTGTTTGAAATGCTTGTTCAGCATCTTCTGACCACAGGAAACGCTTCTTATGTTTTAGAGCGTCTGTTAGTGGAGCAGTGAGTGAAGCGTAATTACGGATGAACTTTGAGTACCACCCGGTCATGCCTAAAAATCGACGAAGCTGTTTTAGAGAGCGAGGAGCTGGGTAGTTGTTGATAGCAGTTATTTTATCGGCATCCATGGCTATGGAACCGTTGCCAACTATGTGCCCCAAATATTTCACTTCGCTAACACAAAACTTGATCTTTTCTACATTAATAGTGAGTCCTGAGTCTGCCAGACTTTTGGCTATTTCTTGTAAGACTTGAATATGGCGTTTGAAAGTAGCTGATATTACCAGCAGATCATCTAAGTATACAAATACTTCGTTTCTAAATTTAACATGAATAACTTTGTCCATTAGCTTGGACATTGAAGCGGTGGCATTTGTAAGTCCAAATGGCATTACCTTGAACTGGTATAGAGCTCTTCCAGGTACCGTGAATGCTGTCTTATCATTTACCTTACGGCTGTCGAGGCATAAGCGTATCTTTCCCGGCTTTTGGACGACAACAATGGGAGAAGACCAAGCGCTACTGGATTCCTCTATTACACCTAAGGCTATCATGCGATCAAGCTCCTCATACACTAGTTTTTCCATGGTTGGTGAGATTGGATAATGACGCTGTTTGATAGGAACGGCATTACCCACATCTATCTCATGCGACAATAAAGGAGTTTTTCCTAACCCACGCTCGGCAAAAGATGGAAAGAGTTTAATTGCAGCTTCCAACTGCTTCTGCTCCTCAGCGGATAGGGGTCGAAACTCTACAGCCTGTGACGATATTGAGGCGAGACTTTGGCATGTATTAGTTTCTTGCAGATGTTCGGGCAATAACTTATACTGTTGCCAAAAATCGATACCTAAGTATAATGGCTGAGTTAATGTAGGGATTATGTAAAACGTGAGCATTTTGGATTCGCCACGGTAGGATAATTCGGTGCGAATTTTGCCGATTATCTTTTGAGCTTTGCCGTCGGCAGTGCGTACCGTGGATGAAACCACTTTGAATGGTGTTTGCTGATCAATAACATGTTTAGCAAAACTTCCACCTATGCAGCTTATGGAAGCGCCGGTGTCCATTAAAGCAGTGATGCTTTTTCCTAACAATAGGACTTCGGCATATGGGCGAAAATCATGAGCCACTATGGCTTCTACCAATGCTTTTCTTTCTTGCTTTTGCCTCCTACGATACTCAAAACAGCGAAATTTAGATCGATTCAATTTAGTAGGTAGTGTGCAAGATACTTTTTCTGTAAGGGGCAGTGTAGTTTCTTGCCTGTTTAAGTCTGGTGGATTTGGCAAGTCAGGTGAGGGGTTGTTTACCGACGAATCTAAGCCTGTTGGTCGGTGTTGGTGACCTTCGTGGCTACCCGTTTGTGTGCCTTTTTCGCAAAGGCACCGTGGGAGTTTTTTGAACCCGTACAGCGGGCACAGGATGGCTTATACACATTGGGCTGGCCACAGCCATAACAAAATATACGCCTTTCGGCAAGACAGTCCTGATAGCGATGCCCTTTTTGACTGCAATTCCAGCACTCAAAATTCAGAGCAGATACTTCCATATCGCTATCGCTATCGGCTTCGCTTACTAAGTCCTCTTCTACAGCTTGCACTGATCGGCGAAAAGTAGAGCGAGCCTTCACATGAGGCTTAAGCACGGTTCGCAGGAATACTTCCCGTGTTCTGACTACTCGCCGCAACTGTGCTAAGTTTACTATCTTTTCGTACAGCAATTCATGCTGTATCTCCGGCAACAAATTCGACCGAACTATCTCTAGCAGTGATGTGTCTGACAGTGGAGTGGTCAATTTATCGGCCAGGAGTGCAATTGACTCATGAAATTCATCGAAGGTTTCACCCTTTTTTTGCTTTCTCCTATCTATCTCAGCGCGTATGTTTACATCGGTGCGCTCATCTTTGAATTGAGAGCGTAATGCCGATCGTAACCCATACCATTCAACCCGTTCTACACTTTTGTGGTAGCGCCAGTACCATTCGTTGGCGCTGCCATCTAATAGTTGGCTGATATTTTGTGCCAGAACGTCCATGTTGCCTCCGAGCGTTTGTTCTGTTAACACCTCAATCCTATAAATAAATTCGTCAACACTTATTGGGGACTTGTTGGAGAAGCGAATTTTCCAATTGCTTATGATTTGGTTTATGCGGTCGGGGCGCAAATCAAAGCTGCTAGGAGTGATTCTCTGCTGTGTATTTCTAGCTGATGAGAATGATTGCTGGTCTTGTCTACCAAGTGGTGCTGGCAAATTTGCTGTGTCACTTTCAGCATGCCTATTTGTTGAAGCTCTAAAGGGGGCTGCTTGGGCCGTAACAGTGGCAAGAATGCTCTGAAACCCTTGGCTTAAGGCGTTAATGAGCTGCTCTGTTTGTCTAGCGCTTGCTGCCGCTACTGTGTCCGCCAGAGCTTTTTGAAATTCGCCCAAAGAAGGCGCTGGAGAAACTTGTGGTGACTGAACTGCATTTGCAGTGCCTTCAGTTTCCTCCACATTAACGAGCACAGAATCAGTGGGCTGTCCTTGGCTGCGAGTGTGGACAGGCATCATGAGTGCTGACAGACTTTCAGTGGATTGCACTGACTCGCTATTAAAAGTCAAGTTTAGGGCCGATGAAGGCAAAGGGCTTTTGCACACTGGGCAGAGATCTCTGTTGCGCACTCTGGTGTTAAAACAAGCCCAGTGAAAAGTGTGACCGCAGCTAGTAGACAACAATTGGTCGGGATATTCTACACTATGAATACAAATGTAGCACTGTTTTTCTGCAACAGAAGCTAAATTTTCTTCACTTCTGGCTACTAGCATGGCCAAATCGACTCAGAAACAGTAACTAAGATTGTGATCTTAACCGTTTCTATAAATTAATTTCGCAAATCCAAGTTTAAATACTAATACATAAACAAAAATTAAATCCACAATAAAACCAATTTTATTATCAACTGTTAACAAAAATCTCGCAGTGTCCAGCTATACTAAAACTGAAAAGGCAAACGACAACAGATCAGTCAGTATGGCTTAATAAAATGTGGCTGTTTATTTATAGGGTATCTACAAAACTAAACAGTTCGATAGTAACTCCTAAACCACAAGTTAGTAAGACACAAACTGCTCAACAAATCACTAAGGAAAGTACAGATAGAATTGGGAAGGACGTGACTGTTTAAAACAGTAAAGGGTGTTGACTAACATACTGTGAAAGTTAGCGGGTGAACGTAGCTTTATAGTGCCACTTTTGTCCACAGATCCAGGAAAACCTCACTGAATTGTAGCAACACAAGGATTTTATGCTCTGTGCAATGGCGAACGCGGTCGTTAAGTTTTCTGAAACTTATCTTTTCCAGCAATTCTGCATAGACGCATGAAGTTATTGCCAATCTTGAGCCTGGTAATCTGCCGATCTCTCAGTGCTCTGACAATAGCTAGGACATGGGTTTGGGATTGAAAACGAATAACCGAAATGTTTGGGTGGAGTCTGATTTTTTTCCATGTAGGCCAAATGAGATTTTTGTACAAATAATTAACCCTATTTGTATTACCTCAAATGGGCCACACGTCTGGGCGCCAAATAAGATTTCTGTAGCATGCAACGTAAGAGGTTGCGAGAGCAGATGTGGGGCATAGCTGCTGAGCAATAGCACGCGCGGTTTCCGGCTAGAGTTGTGTCGGCAATGAGGGGGGGTTATAAAGTTTGCGGCAACGCTATTAGGCTCTCAGCTTGAGAATTGCTTATTGAATTCGCGTGCTGAAAGGATGGGGGATTTCGGTTGATAAAGAAAAATAAAAAAAACCAATAGTGATAGTGATAGTGGAACAGACAGGAGAGACACAGATGGCTAAAAGATCAATTAAATAGAAAGAAAAAACTCGGAAAGCTACAGTCGGATTCAACCGACAGTAGGAGACCCTGTACTTTCCTTCGCACACACACACGCTAACAAACACGCACACATATCGTAACGTCGCACGCAACACACATACGCTCGCGCTGCTTCCCCGTTACCTAGTACAGGGAATTGAATCTTGAATATCTCCGGTGTTTATTATCCGATTGGGCCACAATTCACAGCACAGATAAAGATTATCATAAGATTATAGTATGCCAAAACAGTATGCATGTATCTTTAAAATTGTGGGCGTGGCAGTTTTTTGCGGAGGGGGGGGGGAGGTATCAAAAATTTAAAACAAACTTGATCTGCTTGCACTATAGGGGCATCTAACTGCCAAATATGATATCTCTAGCTCTTACAGTTTACGAGATCTAGGTGTTCATACAGACGGACAGACGGACAGACAGACAGACAGACGGACATGGCTAGATCGACTCAGCTCGTCGTACTGATCAAGAATATATATACTTTGTGGGGTCTGCCACGCCTCCTTCTGCCTGTTACATACATTTCGGGCTTGCACAATCTTAATAGACCCTTTTGTACTTTTTTAAAGTACGGGGTCTAAAAATAGATGAAGGAAAACGAGGAGGTGTTACGCATAACTAAAGCTTCTTATTTGCATGACTGGCAGTTGGCAGTGGCTGCTGAAGTTGCAACCTTGTTGGCCGAGCAGGTGGAGTAGCTCCGGCCATTGCCCACCCTTCCATGATCACCTTTGGCCGCAGGTCTGTCTAAGACCGGTGAACCCTATGGCAAACTACCGCTAATCTACTGGGTTGCCGCTAACAGGTAACATGACTCCATAAATTGCGAAAATTAGCAAGTCATTTTAAAATTCATATTTTTATTACAACTAGTATATCATATAAAAAAATAGGGGACATATAACATTATATTCTTTAATTTTCTTATTGGTTTTATATATTTTTAAGGGCTAACACATATTACATTTAATAAAAAAAAATAAACTAACTGACTACTTGAGCAAAAGTGTACGGGTAGCTGTAAGCAATAGGATTAAATGGTAATAATTAGGTAATAATGATATAAGTAATAAATAAGCGATATCATAATAAAAATTAATTAATTAAAAAATGCAGGCAGGGGGTTATGAAAATTTAATGATTTTTTCAATTATATTATTAGTGCAGGGTATATTTAATATTTTGTTCTTTTTTTTTCTTGCTTTGTTGCTTTTATATTTTTTTTTTCGCATAGAATTATTTCTTTTACGTTATATCTTTATTTATTCAAAACAAAAAATTGCAAAAATAGCACAACAATATGCCGGTCAGCTGCGCTTGCATTAAGTCAAGCCAGATAGAAATCAGCTGTTGGCTGATTTGGCACAGTGACCTACTTTTTCTCTCTTTTTTCGTTATTCTTTGCGTGTGCACTGCACGCTGAGAGAGGAAACATATGACAAAAGTTATTACTCATAGTTTTTCGTTTGGCGAATCCCACGAGGAAAGATCTTTCCATGTACGGATGCTGGAGCTGGCAAAGAGAGAAAAAGCGCGAGAGAGAGCCGGCATGCGCATGGGCGGCTTACCGGCAGAATAGCCGTATAAAAACAAAAAAAAGAACATATTATATGCACAGCACTTTGTTGTTAATTATAATTGTTTATAAATGTTTCACATTATTATTTTATGGGACATGTTGTCTTTTTTATTGTCTTTTGACCATTTTTATTATTAATTAACGGCATGTATTTCTCTTTTATTAGTTTATATTGTTCACTTTTTTTGTTTCGTTATGCCTTTACACGCTCATTCTTTTTTTTTTTTTGATTTTTACTTTCTGCTGGAGCTAACCGCACACACTTGCTCAGTTTACACTCTTTTTATGGCTTTTATATATTTAGATTGGGCATTTAATTTTTATGCCATCTTATTTGAACACTAAAAAAAAACTATAGGCACATTTGTACCAGGGGTTGTCGGCTCACGTCGGTGCTGCTGACTTGCACATAAAAAAAATGGAATTTCGGCGAATTATCTGGGACTTGCACTATAGGCACTGCACTGACACATCTTTTGGGGATTTGTTCCGATTTTCTGCAGGCTCTTTGCAAGGAAATTCGCTTGCCGCGGGTAGGAGTGCAAATCCACTGCTTTCTGCTCGTTTCAGCGAGTGGCAACTAACAACTGGTTAGCGCAGCGCTGAGAGAGAGCGAGATGTTCAGCTGATCAGAACATCTGCTTAGTGTAAGGGTACACTAAGAGCCAATTCTATGTTTCCAATTGGAAAAAGAAAGAGTAAAACAAAGGTTGGTGTGAGAAAACTATGGCGAGCGCAACTTGGCAACTTTTGGAAAGAGCTTACCCTGGCAGGAATTGGCCGAGAATTTCAAAAGCTTAAAAGCTTTATGCTTGGCTTGTGTTTGCTGCGGTGTGTTATTTCTTGTTTAATCCAAAAAAAATTAACTTTTAAAAGTTGACCACTGCACCACCAATTTCTTTTATAGCGAATGGTGAGAAAATTTTTGACCGCTCGGTGAAAGTTCTAGAATCGAAGTGAACCTTCGCACTTTCTATATTCTACCTTGATGTCTCTTTTTCCATAAATTTGCGCGGGATTGTGGAATTCTATCAGAGTTTGCGCGGGCTTGCGGAATTTTATCAGAGTTGCCCAAATCAAACTGCTTTAATCCGAAGCTAATAGTTTGCAAACGCTCGCCGATAGATGGCGATGCAAGTGCCGTGAAGGTAGGCAACAATAATTTTCTTGTTATTTTGTCTACTAAAACTAAAACGATGGCTGAAAGGAATTAGTGCATACTTTTAGGGCGTAGTCAAAATATGGTACAAGCGACACTACAAGTTCTTGTTTTGCCTTCTTAAATAAACGTTCGTCGTGTGTTCTTATTTCTTTTTGGGACCCTTTCTTTTATCACTGTGCAGACTTTCATTGCTAACATTGGTTATGGGCCCAGGTCCTAATAGTGAAAGAAAATGAGTCATTTCCAAATAGAAAAGTTAAGTGAGCAAAACTATGATGTGTGGTGCATCCATATGAAAAGCATTTTGATACACCAATAACTGTGGAGTGTCGTAAGCGGCCAATTGGAAGTTAAAGAAGAGGCTCCCAATACGATTTTGATAGATCAAAAGGCGCTCGCGTTAATTGTGTTAAATGTGAACAATTCGCAATTAAGTTATGTTAAAAATGTGAACTCCTCAAAAGAAGCGTGGGACAGATTGCGTGAAGTGCATGTACCAACGGGACCGATTCATAAAGTGTCGCTTTATAAAAAGCTGTTGAATATGAAATTGGACATAAATGGTAACATGGCGCAATATGTAAATTCATTTATTGAAGTCGTGGACAAATTAACAGAAGTGAGCATTGATTTGCAAGACGAGCTAAAAGTAATTATATTGCTCTCAAGTCTAAGCGCAGAATATGAACATTTCGTAGTAGCCATGGAAACGAGAGATTCGCTTCCATCGTTCAATGCGATCAAGGCGAAGCTATTAGCAGAGCTAAGCGCTTCACAAAGTGAAGAGCGAGACGAAAAACAGAAATGCTCGTATGCTGCGTACGCTGCAGTGCAAAAAGAACGCTCAAGAAACGGTAGTTGGTGTGTGGACAGTGGCACCACAACGCATATGTGTTTCGAGAAAAACTTGTTTGTATCGTATGAAGAGAGAAAAGAGCAAATAATGTTAGCGGCTGATAAATACATAGAATCAGCAGGCAAAGGCAAAGTGAAAATAAAAACACCGAATTGTGAAATTTTATTATCCGATGTTTTGTATGTGCCGTCTTTGCATATTAATTTCTTTTCTGTCAGCAAGGCATTGAAATTCGGGCATTCGGTAATTTTCAAAGACAATTACGCTTCGGTAAAATGCAAAAATGGAGAAATTTTATTAAAAGCCGAACTAAAAGAAAATTTGTTTTTATTTAACGATATAAATGAACATCAGCTGTTTTCTATGCAAAAAAAAAAGCAATCGTTTGGCACAATCGGTACGGTCACCTAAATTTCCGTAGCCTGAAAGAGTTAATAAACAATGAGTGCGTACACGGTATTGACTTAAAGAACTTTTCGTCGGAAATAAATTGTAACACGAGAAGAGCACAAAAGGTGCGTCAAATTGTTTATGTTTATGTATGCGGTCCGATAAATGTTTCATCAATTGGTGGCGCGAATTATTTCATAACGTTTATAGACGATCGGTCGAAAAGAATGTTCGTGTATTTTATGAAATCCAAAGATCAAGCATTTGAGAAATTCGAAACATTTAAAAATCTAGTCGAGTGTCAATTGCAAACGAAAATAAAGGCAGTTCATAGTGACAACGGTAGAGAGTATATAAATGGTAAATTCGATGCATTCTTGAAGAAATGTGGCATAAAGAGACAGTTAACCGTCCCCTATACACCTCAACAGAACGGTGTGGCTGAAAGAGCGAACCGCACCCTGGTCGAAATGGCGCGTGCAATGATGGTTCATGCAAATGTGCAAGAATCACTGTGGGCTGAGGCTGTTGCAACGGCAGCATATATACGAAATAGGGCTCTTTCCAAGGCGCTGGATGGCGTTACTCCTTATGAAGTATGGAGCGGACGAAAGCCGTCAGTAAATCATTTTCGTGTATTTGGGTCTCCTGTCTATGCACTAGACAAAATGCAGCACAAGAAGTTTAGAGCCAAGGGGAAAGAATACGTTTTCGTTGGGTATTCCCTTACTGCTAAGGCATACCGGCTTTTCGACAAAAGTTCCTCGAAGGAAAAGCGCAACAAGTCACAGGTGACGCTGAGCCAGTGAATGATATTAATTCGTTTATCATTAGCAGCAACACACATGAGACGCAAGAGTCTGAAGAAGCTCAGACAAGTCATGAGTCGAGCCAAGAAGTCCTTGCGGAGCAAGCAGCCCAAGGTGACATCCATGTCCAAGAGTCCGTTTCTGATGACGGTCTAGCAGTAGCCGAATCAGATGATGAGCAAGGGCAGTATCAGAGTTTTGGAGATTCAGATTCTTCAAGCAGCCAAGGTGAAGAACTACAGGTTCGTCGTGGTCCAGGCAGGCCCAAGCTTATTCGAACTGGACGATCTGGAAGGCCAAGAAAACTGTATAACGAGCTGCACAATATGGTTGCCTATTATGATATGGAAACGCCAAATACAGTTAAGCAGGCGTTGTATGGCAAACATGCGTTTGAGTGGGAGATATCCATGAAATCGGAGTACGAGGCTCTCATTGCAAACAACACGTGGTCATTAGTTGACCTTCCGCCTAATGCAAAAGCCATTGGTTGCATGTGGGTATTTCGAGTCAAGAGAGATGATTGAGCGATTCAAATCAAGACTTGTGGCTAAAGGATGTAGTCAACAGTATGGGGTAAATTTTACTGAAACATTTTCGCCAGTTATACGCTATGAAAATATTAGGTTATTATTAGCTGTCGCTGCCGAAAAGGAGCTATATCTACATCAAATGGATGTTTCAAATGCATATTTGAACAGTAAGCTTAGCGAAGATATTTATATGAGGCAGCCTGAACCTTTTGTGAGCAAAGAGTATCCGGATCGAGTTCTGAAACTGAAGAAAGCTTTATACGGTCTTAAACAATCTGGTAGAGTCTAGAATAGTACGCTAGATGACGCACTAAAGAGACTAGGGTTCCAAGCTACACAAAATGAGCCATGTTTGTATAAAAAGATAGATCAAAATTCGTACAATTTGATAGCCGTTTATGTGGATGATCTTATTATAGCTTGCTCAAAACAGTCAGATTTAGTATACATACTTTAAGAAGAAGTTACAGGAAACATTCGATATCCATGATAATGGTCCGTTACATCACTTTCTGGGAATAGAAATTCAGCGTAAAGGAGATGTAGGTGCTATATCTATTTGCCAAAAGCAGTACATAAAGAGTTTGCTGGAGATATATAGTATGAGTACATGTCGTACAGTATCGACGCCCCTAGACCCCGGATTTCGAATTAGTTGCAGCGAAGGCAAATGTAACAAAGCAGACGTCACTGAATACCAATAGCTAATTGGATCACTTACGTATCTGGCCATATCGACACGGCCTGATATATCGCATTCAGTGAGTAAGTTAGCCCAGCGGAATACGGATCCACACTACGAGCACATGTCCGCTGCAAAACGCATTTTGCGATACCTTGCCAAGACGATCGACCTGAAGCTGCACTATCGCAAAACTGGTCAACATCTGCATGCGTTTGTCGATGCAGACTGGGCAAATGACAGCCTAGATAGGAAATCGTATACTGGTTACGGTTTCTACCTTGGAGGTTCTACATTCTCGTGGGAATCCAAAAAGCAAGGAGTGGTCGCCCAAAGCAGCACAGAGGCTGAATACGTCGCCCTATCAACAGCTGCAAAAGAGGCCGTATATTTTCGTCGTCTTCTGGAAGAGATTGGTTTCTATTCGCCAGCGGAGCCTGTCCAAATCAATGGAGATAATCTTAGTGCGCAGCAGATTGCGGCTAATCCAGTTCATCATAAGCGCACCAAGCACATCGATATAAAGTATCATTATATACGGCAGGTTCTAACAAAGAAAATTGTATGTCTTTCTTATGTTCCCACAAATGAAAATGTATCTGATATTTTTACAAAGAATTTGCAAAAAGAAAAACATGATAAGTTTGTTAAGTCACTTGGATTAACTGAATAAGAAATATTGTATGTTATTGTAACAATTTAACTTGAGAAGAAGTGTTAAAGTTTGCAAGTTCAATTATTGAGTATTATATCTGTTTACGATTACCAGTTCACTGAATGTACGAACTGGTTCACAATTTATAATGAACGAACAATGTATGATTTTGTTATCGATTCCTTTAGTTCTTGTTTTGCCTTCTTAAATAAACGTTCGTCGTGTGCACATCGTTCGTCGTGTGTTCTTATTTCTTTTTGGGACTCTTTCTTTTATCACTGTGCAGACTTTTATTGCTAACAGATATCAAATTGAAAACATAAACTTGGTCTGCCTATGTAATACACGAACCAACCAAAAAAAAAAATTACGTCTCTAGCTCTTATAGTTTCCGAGATCTCGGTGTTCATACAGACGGACGGACAGACGGACAGACAGACAGACGGACATGGCTATATCGACTCAGCTCGTCGTCCTGATCAAGAATATATCTACTTTATGTGGTCTGCCACGCCTCCTTCTGCCTGTTACACACAAATGTCATTTGCACAAACTTAATAGACCCTTTTGTACTTTTTTAAAGTACAGGGTCTAAAAAAACGCCATGTGTACATCAATAGTCCAAACATAAATACATACATACATGGTAATTTTCTTATATTAACATATTTCCAGTGTTGTCCGTCTTAATCCTAATATTGCATTTTTGTCCCATTGTTGTTCTTAAATCTGTCGTCAAGTTTGTTTTTTCTCACTGGCGAAATAGTTGCCGTGTAATTGTAATTTGTTTGTTCTACATCTTCTACATCTGTGAGTGATCGCGTTGTCTCTTTTCTGCTGTATTCGCAAGCTCTCTAGCGTGAGTCGCGTTCGCTCTCTCCTCTCAATGTCCAGCAGTTTTACATTGCTGAAATCAGCTGTGTGCCCAGTTGTTGTTGTCTTTCTGATTTTCGCTTCTCTTTTGTGCTCAGCCATTCTCGTCGCAAGCGCTCATTTTGTTGTCCCCACGTATACTATATTGCACTCTTCACCTTCTTTTCCATTGCATTTTATCTCATACTAGGGGGTTTCGCCCCCAACCCCCAATGAACAGGCCGGTAGTTGTGTCCTCGCTTCGCTCGGCCACCGTCACGACGCTTAGTATATAGCAACAAAAATTTGGTAGCATATCATTAGCAAGCGTGGGCGATGGTATTCTAGCCGCGACTAACACAGCCTAATCGTAATCGTTATCGTAATCGTTATCGTTGTCGTAATCGTAACTGTAACTGTAACTGTAACCGTAACCGTAATCGTAGCCGAAACCGTAATCGTAATCGCAATCGTGATCGCGATCGAAATCGTGATCGTAATCGTTACCGTAATCGTAATATTAATCGTAATTGTAATAGTTTTCGTAACCTTAACCGTAACCATAATCGTAATCGTAATCGCAATCATAGTTATAACCATAATCATATTGATATTTTCTTTTCATATTTATATAATTATATTCACACATGTGTACACACAATTGTGTCGTGGCTGCTACTTAAAAATTACTGCGTTTTCTATATTCTCCATTTTCTACGTAATAAAAAAAACTCTAATGTACACAAAAATATTCGCATACATACATATACATATACAGACGCCCTAACAAAACTCACACATGCATGCATACCCGCATTCGCTAGGCTACACGTACACAGTTCATCTGGCATGCGAGCATAGTTTTGGTTTCCCCCCTTCCACATACTAATTTATTGAATTTCGAATAACTCCATTGTTTGTTGTCCAATTAAGCTGAAATTTTCAGTATAGACTTAGGTAGCAAATATATATTATATTATATTATCTATATATATAAAGTAGTTCGTTCTGAGTGACTGACTGACTGATCATCAACGCACAGCCCAAACAGTAAGATATAGCGACCTAATTTTTTCGCAGAATGATTGCCTATGACCCTTAGACGCACGTTAAGCGCTGGTATCTGCAAACCCCCTCCCCCTTCCAACAGAGAAGAGCAACTGTAGCTCCAATTTTAAAGATATATAAGTAGCTATTGGCTACCTAAGTCTATTCTGAAAATTTCAGCTTGATTGGACAATAAACAATGGCGTTATTCGAAATTCAATTAATTAGTATGGGGAAGGGGGGGAAACCAAAACAATTCTCGCATGCCAGATGAACTGTGTACACGTGTAATATACGTTTGAGCATCGATATGCTGCCATATTCGTTTAAAATAGGTACATACGTACATTTAAGCACATACATACATATGTACATCAGTACATACATACATATATACATATAACCATACATTCGAATATACATACATTTAAACAAATGTATGTACGAATGTACGTTTGCATGTGTGTACATGTATATATGTACATGTTTAAATGTACATTCATACATTAGTACATACATATTTACGTACATACATTATACATTCATTCATACATTCATTAATACATGTATGCATACATGTACATACATTCATGCGTACATACATACATTTAAACATATGTACATGAATAGATACATACATACATATATATAATACATACATAAACATGTTTACATATATGCATACATATGTACATCAGGACATATCTACATACATATTTACATATAAACATTTGTATATACGAATGTATGTTTGTATGTGGGTACATATGTATGTACTAATGTACATATGTATGTATGTATGCATGTAGATATGTATGTACTGATGTACATAAATCATACATTCATTCATACATGTATGTACATTCATGCGCACATACATACATTTATATCTTAATATTTTAATATAATATATATATTTTAATATTTTTATTGCATATCGGTGTTATATTATATATATATTCATAGAACATATATATATATGGGCATTTCCAGGGGTCGCGAACGTACGTTCGTACGCTTTTAATGCAAAAATGAAATAGAAAACAAGCGTTTTCTAAAAAATGTTCTTATGCTTTTTTATAGCATTTTGGTAGCTCTTTGTTTAGTGTAAATGATGGGGTTTATCGAGTTTTCATTTTTTTAATATTTGCAAAAAACATGCGGTCGCGAACGTACGCAAAATAGAAGTCGGTTTTGGCTTAATCTAGTAAAATGCAAAAATCAGCGAATTGAGATGGAATATTCTAAAGCAATAACTTTACTATGAAAATGAATTAATGTAGCTTTATATTGCGCCTATTCCCAAGAAAATATCTCCATTTGTTTTTTTTTAATTGAATTAAGTACCGGTCGCGAACGTACGGGTCGCGAACGTACGATTTTTCCATGCTACTTTAGGTGATATTTTTTTGGGTTTACATCTACTTTTTTTATGAATAACTTCATATTTCCTTTATATTAGATTACGGTAAAGAGATTTGGTAGAAAAAGTGCAAACATATCATATGTTTTCATTGCGAAATAATTAAATGTAAAAATGCCTTTAAAAGTAGCTAAAAGTGAAGAAATTACAGTTTTTTTAGTTTTTAGGCCAAATTCCTAATAGATATGGTATGGATTCATTGTATTATGAAAATTTTGCCATTTCTTTATGATATTTGATATTTTATTTTTCTTTCTTCACACAAAAATACGATAATTATGAAGATTTTCATTTTCGGGCCTGGTTGACCATTTGCCGGATATGCCCATATATAGTTTTTTTCTTGCCATTGTTTTTATACCCTGTATTTTAAAAAAGTACAAAAGGGTCTATTAATTTTGTGCAATTCAGAAATATATATGTAACAGGCAGAAGGAGGCTTGGCAGAACCCACAAAGTATATATATTCTTGATCAGGACGACGAGCTGAGTCGATATAGCCATGTCCGTTTGTCTGTCTGAGACTTGAACACCGAGATCTCGGAAACTATAAGAACTAAAGACTCAATTCTTTTTAGGCCCTGTACTTCAAAAAAAGTACAAAAGGGTCTATTAAGTTTGTGCAATTCAGAAATATATGTAACATGCAGAAGGAGGCGTGGCAGAACCCACAAAGTATATATATTCTTGATCAGGACGACGAGCTGAGTCGATATAGCCATGTCCGTTTGTCTGTCTGAGACTTGAACACCGAGATCTCGGAAACTATAAGAACTAAAGACTCAATTCTTTTTAGGCCCTGTACTTCAAAAAAAGTACAAAAGGGTCTATTAAGTTTGTGCAATTCAGAAATATATGTAACATGCAGAAGGAGGCGTGGCAGAACCCACAAAGTATATATATTCTTGATCAGGACGACGAGCTGAGTCGATATAGCCATGTCCGTTTGTCTGTCTGAGACTTGAACACCGAGATCTCGGAAACTATAAGAACTAGAGACTCAATTCTTTTTAGGCTCTGTACTTTAAAAAAGTACAAAAGGGTCTATTAAGTTTGTGCAACTCAGAAATATATGTAACAGGCAAATGGAGGCGTGGGAAAGGAGGCGTTAGGGAACTCTGCCCCCTATTTAATGGCGTCGTGACGGTGGCCAAGCGAAGCGAGTACACAACCACGGGCCTTTTCATTGGGGGTTGGTCGCTTCGCGAGAACGCAGGGGGCGAAGCCCCCTATTACTTATATATTTAGCACATTTTATCTTTTAAATTGTGGCTACAGTTGCTCTTCGCTGTTGGAAGGGGAAGGGGTTTTGCAGATATCAGCGCTTAACGTGCGTCTAAGGGTGATAAGCAATCATTCTGCGAAAAAATTAGGTCGCTATATCTTACCGTTTGGGCTGTGCGTTGATGATCAGTCAGTCAGTCACTCAGAACGAACTACTTTATATATATAGATATTACGTTTTTCTTCTCCTTGTCTATTTTGTCTTCCGTATTTGTGCATAGGTTTCTTATGTTACTATGGGCTTTGTACGCGGAGGATAGATGTTCTGTTCCCTGTTTTGGTATTAGTTGTTTTAGCGCTGTTTTGTTCGTTATATTTTCGATGTATGGTATGCTTATCAGGCATGCTCCGGTTTTCACTTATTTTAAGTGCTTTACTTTTTGACGAAAATAAGTGAATTCAAAAGTTGCGTGCTCCGGTTTTCACTTTTTTTGTCATATCGGAACGTATGGCATACGATATACTTTAGTGAATATCGATAAAAACAGCTGTTTAATTGTACTAATGAATTCGACTTGTTTTTTAGACCCTGTACTTTAAAAAAGTACAAAGGGTCTATTAGGTTTGTGCAAATGTCATTTGTGTGTAACAGGCAGAAGGTAGACCCCATAAAGCATATAGTATATTCTTGAACAGGACGACGAGCTGAGTCGATCTAGCCATGTCCGTCTGTCTGTATGAACACCGAGATCTCGGAAACTATAAGAGCTAGAGACTTAATTTTTTGCCTTTTTTTGTTCGGTTCGTGTATTACATAGGCAGGCCAAGTTTATGTTTTTAATGTGATATCTCATCTCCCTCCCCCTCAAATTTACAAAAATGTTCTTAGAATATACAGTTTTAGAGTGACTGGATTCCTTTCCAGAAATAATAGATTAGATGCTTTGAATGTCTGGTGCGATTTGCAGCCCAATCGGATAATAAACACCGGAGATATTGGACAAACAATTTTCTGTACTAGGCATTTGGCTGGGGGAGGGGGGCAGCCACAGTGTATTCGGGCACTAAGGCGTATGCGTGATTTTTGATTGTGAGTATGAATTTCTGTATGAGTATTGGTTATTGTTTGTATTTGCGTGTATATTTGTTTGTATAAGTGTATGTGTGTATGTATGTATACACACATATGGTTATATGTATGTGTATGTGTATGTGAGTATATTTGATTGTGAGTATGAATGTCTGTATGAGTTTTGGAGATTGTTTGTATTTGCGAGTATGTTTGTATGTATAAGTGTATGTATAAATGCATGTGTATGTGTATGTGAGTATGTTCATATGTATATGCTGCTGCTGTTATCAAAGCCCAGGACAAACCAAAGTACAGGGTCTCCTACTGTCGGTTGCGTCCGACTGTAGCTTTGCGTCGAACTGTAGCTTTCCGAGTTTTTTTGTTTTATGTTTGTCGCAAAAAATATATTTATTAAAATACATTTATGCCCTTCTATAAATATTTAATTTAAATACTAAAAGTTTTGTAATAAGCGGCCGTTGAAACAGCCGATTGTTCTTGCAGAGCTGCCAACTTTGCGGCTGGTTTTTAGACCCTGTACTTTAAAAAAGTACAAAAGGGTCTATTAAGATTGTGCAAGCCCGAAATGTATGTAACAGGCAGAAGGAGGCGTGGCAGACCCCACAAAGTATATATATTCTTGATCAGGACGACGAGCTGAGTCGATCTAGCCATGTCCGTCTGTCCGTCTGTCCGTCCGTCCGTCCGTCCGTCTGTCCGTCTGTCCGTCTGTCCGTCTGTATGAACACCTAGATCTCGTAAACTGTAAGAGCTAGAGACACCATATTTGGCAGTTATATGCCCCTATAGTGCAAGCAGATCAAGTTTGTTTTTGATTTTTGATACCTCCTCCCCCTCCCCCAAAAACCGCAAAAAACTGCCACACCCACAATTTTAAAGATACAAACTTGTGATTTGGCATACAATAATCTTATGATAATCTTTATCTGTACTGTTAATTGTGGCTCAATCGGATAATAAACACCGAAGATATTCAAGATTCAATTTCCTTCACTAGGTAAGGGGGGAGCAGCGCGAGCGTATGTGTGGTTGCGTGTGACTTTGCGCTATGTGTGCATGTGTGAGTGTTTGTTAGTGTGTGTGTGTGTGCGAAGGAAAGTACAGGGTCTCCTACTGTCGGTTGCATCCGACTGTAGCTTTCCGAGTTTTTTTTTTTGAATAACGAAGTCACAAATTCTTTATCCTGTTATATGCATTTATGCGCAATACATTGATTTTAATGGTTTAATACGTTTTTCATTATTATTTTAACAATTCATATACTTTTTCATTCATAAAAATCAATATAAATAGTGTTCCAATAAGATACCACGTTCCTAGCGATGAGCTGGCAGCCCCTGCAATTATATCGAATATCGTTCCAAATACCGATGTTATCGCACGCACGAATTCACTTTTTGTTGTTGCCCAGCACAGATGAAAAATGAGGCAGGTTCATTAAATATTAAATTATAAAATAAATACAATGAATTTTATTATAGGGAGTATGGCAAATTAATTTTAAAAGATAAATAAGTATGTAAAAAATATCGTGGATGTTTTTCAGGTTTTTATTCACGCCTGTACTACGATTTACTTTTCAATTCACTGACTAAAAGTTCAGTGAATTCAAAGCACATAAAATATGTGGAAGTGAAAACCGGAGCACCAATATTTTGCGGATTGAAAAGTAAAGCACCTAAAATATGTGAAAGTGAAAACCGGAGCATGCCTGTATTTTTTTTTCTCATTTCCCTGTGTGATTAGACCCTGTACTTTAAAAAAGTACAAAAGGGTCTATTAAGATTGTGCAAGTCCGAAATGTATGTAACAGGCAGAAGGAGGCGTGGCAGACCCCACAAAGTATATATATTCTTGATCAGGACGACGAGCTGAGTCGATCTAACCATGTCCGTCTGTCTGTCTGTCCGTCTGTCTGTCCGTCTATATAAACACCTAGATCTCGGAAACTGTAAGAGCTAGAGACATCATATTTGGCAGTTAGATGCATCTATAGTGCAAGCAGATCAAGTTTGTGTTAGATTTTTGATAAAAACTGCCACACCCACAATTTTAAAGGTACAAACATGTGCTTTGGCACACGATAATATGATAACGATGATATGATAATCTTTATCTGTGCTCTAAATTGTGGCTCAATCGGATAATAAACACCGGAGATATTTAAGATTCCATTCCCTGCAATAGGTAAGGGGGGAGCAGCGCGAGCGTATGTGTGGTTGCGTGCAACTTTACGATATGTGTGCATGTGTGAGTGTTTGTTAGTGTGTGTGTGTGCGAAGGAAAGTACAGGGTCTCCTACTGTTTTTCAATTGCATTTGTTGAGAATTGTGAAATTAATATTATTAATATTAACTGACAACCAAAACCAACCTAAAATCCCTTTACTTTTTGCTTTGTTTTCTTTTATTTATTTTATGTTTTATTTTTGCTGCTTTTCTGCTTTTATTTTATTTAAATTATTATTTTACTATATTTCTATATTGTTAAAAATATTTGTAGTATCTCTGCCAAAAATATTTGCATGATATAAATATTATTACGGCTGGCAAAAATCCTGCTGCTGAACCCTCCACGAGGGTGCCGGCTGGGCAATGGACACCTCGGTGTCCCGCGCGAATGCTCAGGGGCACCGTGGTGTCTAGCGAAGGGCCCGATAACATGATTCTGTCAGTACACTGGCGGGGTCATGGGATCGAGACCATGGGTGCAGGTGCCTGGCCGCAGGCATAAACGGCTATGGGTTGATCGCCCCGACAAAACAAGGCATCAATACCCCTCACAATGGACAAACAGAAGGATGAAACTCGGGTCGGGATATCGACTCAAACGTCGGTGGAATGCATGGCTGCTACCACCGGCGGGCACGACGAGGTTTCCTCGGCGCGTGTCGCCAGCAGCCATACTGCCAACACATTAAGCGCTATCGTGCTAAGGTCTGAGGTCAATCTTTCAGATTCAGACCTCGACAGCATGGTAACGATAAGTCCAGCAGAAGAGGAGAGGCTGCTGAGATAAGGAGGGTGCCAAAGCGAAAGGCCGCTACAAGGCGGCGCTGGGCATCCTCGAAAGGTTTAAGGACACCAAAGATCCTACGCCAAAAGAAAAGGAGCGAATTGACTGGGCGAATGAGCAGGTGGAGCTGAACAGGATATTCCTTGAGAAGAAGGAGACCCAGCCAGCACCAAAACCGGCCAAACCAGTCAAACCCGCAGGTGAGAGCGCTACCATAAAGCGCCAACGCTCAGCCGAAAGCGCTAAAGTCGGCACTCCATCGGACAAGCGGCAGAGATCAAGCTCTACGACGCATGTCGATAGAAATGTCAAGGCCAAGGTGCGCAGGCTAGAGTAAGGTAGCGCAAGCGATGTGGCTAAACGACACCTGACTGTCGCTCTCATAGACAGATCAGACCCTAACGGTCAAATGACCACGGCCAATTGGAAGACGGTGGAGCAGAAGTTGGTGGACTTCATGGTCGAGAGGATGGCGGACCCGAGCGCCTACATGCCCTCCTTTGATGGGCGGGATGGCTCAATGGGGTCAAGCTCCTCAAGTGCATGGATTACCCAACGCTTGCCTGGATAAAAGAGATCATCCCGGGAGTGCAGGGACTGTGGGAAGGCGCCCAGCTGGAGGTGGTGGATAGGAATAACATCCCGTCCCTACCGAAAGCTAAGGTGTTCATCCCAAGGATTCTGAACCCGGGCACGGCACTGTAACTCTTACAGAGGCAGAACAGGGACATCCCGACAGGCGACTGGAAGGTACTACACGTAGTACAGACGTCGTCCGGGAATGAAGGAGGCCAGCAGTACATACTGCAAATTAACGAGGAGGCCGAAAATATCCTCTACGGCAGATTTGGGAAGATGGCATGGGGTTGCGGGGTGGTGTACCTGCGACTCAAGAAGCGCCACCCAAAGGACAATAACACTAACACACTAGAAACAGGTGAGGTGGAGAAAGACCTAGGCCTTGAAGCCATGGTAGAGTCCACGGAGAACCTAAGGATATCGAAGGTCGACGACATAGAGGTTGACGAAGCACCTACTTGTAGCCATGCAGCTAAAAGTAGTGCAAGTCAACCTACATAAGGCAAAGACGGCTTCGACAGAGCTCCTCCTACGCCTCGGAGAAGGAGCCATCGACGTGGCCTTAGTCCAGGAACCCTGGATAGCGTCGGGAAACAAGGTTTCTAGCTAAGGTCAGCAGAATACAATCTGCTATACCCGACAACAGTAAGTAGGACTAGAACGGCCATTCTGACTAGGAAAGGCATCTATTCTTATCTACTTCCTAATTACAGCACTGATGACCTCACGGTAGTCGCCATAGAAGGCGGGAAGGAGGGGCAACTCCTCCTAGCGTTCTGCTACATGGCGCACGACAAGCCCGCACCCCCAGAGGAGCTGAGGACTCTTCTTGAAGCCCTAGGTGCGAGGAAACTGGCGCTGCTCATAGGGACTGACGCCAACGCACACCACGTAGTGTGGGGAAGTCCCGATACCAACGTACATACTCCAAACTAGCTTAGAGATTAAGAATATAGGGAGTGAATGCACCTACATAGGTCCAACCTCCTCCAATATACTAGATCTAACGCTGACGAACACTAATCGGGTCAAGGTCTTGAACTGGCGAGTCTTGGACGAGCCATCATTCTCAGACCACAAGTATATTCTCTTTAATGTGATGACAGGCTGGAGGGATCTACCAAAAGCATATCGAAATCCTAGGAACACAGACTGGGTGAGATTCGATAGCAAGTTGGAGGTCTCTCTAGCCAGAAAGCCATTACAAATTCGTTCAGTGTCAGATCTGGAGGATTCCCTGGAAATCCTCTCTGGCAATCTGAACAAAGTGTTCAGGCAATCATGCCCGATATCCAGAGCCAAGCGAAAAGATAAGCCACCGTGGTGGAACAACAGAACAGGCTATACACTGGGCAATTAAGTCCTTCAATGGATACAAATCTCCAGAACCAGACGGCATCTTCCCAGCCATGCTACAAAGACCTAACGAGAGGATCGTTCCATGGCTGAGAGAAATATTAGTAGGATGCCTTAAATGGAGCTATGTGCCAGTAGCTTGGAGGGTAGCAAAGGTGATCTTCTTGCCCAAACAGGGCAAAACCAGTCACGCATACCCGAAAGACTACAGGCCAATAAGCCTGACATCCTTCCTCTTAAAAACCCTAGAAAAGATTCTGGACCTCCACATAAGAACAGCCACCAATTGCTCCATTGTGGAACCCAACCAGCACGCTTACACAAAAGGGAAATCTACGGAGACGGCGCTACATTCTCTGGTAGCCATAGTCGAGAAGGCACTTGAAACCAAAGATTGTGCTGTGGGAGCCATCCTAGATATATCTGGAGCATTTAACAACGTAAACACCGCGGCAATAATGGAAGGCCTAGGAGCCATCAATGCCGCGATACCCATCCAACTTTGGACTGCCACTCTGCTAGGCAGAAGGATTATACAAGCAGAATTTGGTCGAGACACAGTTCACAGAGAGGCACGGAGAGGAACACCGCAAGGTGGGGTCCTATCACCACTGCTGTGGAACCTAGTAGTCAACAAACTCTTACGACAATTTAAAGGCAGGGCACCCAAGATAGTTGCCTATGCGGATGACATAGCCATCGTGATTACGGGGAAATGCCATCACACTTTGAGCTCCCTGATGGAGTCCACATTGAGAGAGGTACAGGAGTGGGCCTTGGCAGCCGGGCTCAGTATCAACTCGGACAAGACGGACCTCATCCTCTTCACCAAGAGGTACAAGGTACAAAGGTGGACTGCACCAAAACTTAACGGATCAAGTCTAATCCCAAAAACCAGTGTGTGATACCTTGGAGTGATATTGGACAGCAAACTGTCGTGGAAGCTGAATGTGGAAGAGAGGGTTAGGAAGGCCACGTGCGCGCTATATGCATCCAAACAGATGCTAGGCAGCACCTGGGGGCTCTCACCCTCCCTGATGCATTGGACATACATAGCAGTAGTTCGCCCAATACTACTATATAGTACGGTATCCTGGTCTGGTGGCCGGCGACAAAGAAATCTACCTACATCAAAGCGCTAGACAGGGTTCAGCGACAGGCTCTGGTCTGTACCACAGGGGCGCTGAGAACAACCCCGACGAAAGCGCTAGAAGCAATATTAAATATCGACCCCCTGGACACATACGCGCAGCTACTGGCGTGGAAGACGGCCCAACGTCTCTCAGCCACGAACAGCATGGTACTGCAAGGATACGGACATAGCATGGCAGGAAGGGAGGCAGTGGTCACTACCGACTATATGACTCCAAAAACCTGCTTCATGAAGAAACCAACAACGCTGCTGGAACCCAACAGCTGGCAACAAGGGCAAAGAATGAAAAGGTTAACGGCGCACATCTACACAGATGGCTCAAAAATGACGGAAGGAGTTGGAGCGGGAGTCTATAGTGCAGAGCTCAACCTGAATCTCTCTTTCAGACTGCCGGATCTGTGCAGTATATTCCAGGCGGAGGTATTCGCGATAGGGAAGGCTGCGGAAATGGCGCTTGCAAGAAGCAACCGATTCAAGAGGATCAACATATACGTGGATAGCCAAGCAGCTATAAAGGCCATGATATCGGATGTCATCTCTAGCAGAAATGCAATGGCGAGCAGGGTAGCACTAGATGCGTTGGGCGCTTCCAAGAAAGTGCGCATCTATTGGGTACCAAGTCACCAAGGCATTGAAAGCAACGAGATGGCGGATACGATAGCTAAGGATGGCACTAAGCTGGCTAACGATCTCACTGAGAATGCACACTCCGTTGAGGTCACTTTACAAAATAATGGAGGATCAATTAGCATCTGAGGTGCACAACAGATGGAAACCCACGGAAGGCTGCAGAGTGGCGAAAATCATGTGCGTAAAACCAAATGATCGCCTAGCCAACTATCTACTGTCACTCCCGAGAAAGGAGTGCAGACTGGCCACAGGGCTACTAACTGGACACTGTATAGTGGGAACCCATGCTAAACGCATGGGCCTAGTATTCAGTGATGACTGCAGGAAATGTCTCACCCCAGGAAAAGCGGAGTCACTGGAGCACATTCTGTGCAGGTGCCCAGCACTAACCAGATCCCGCATGAGTTACCTAGGGAAACCTACATTGGGAAACCTAAATTGTAAACTTATAGCAAATGTTGGAAAAGAGGGCAATCCATTAAAGAGACTACGGTTTTCTGGTAGTCTCTCTCATGGGCATTACGATGTTTACATCCCTATTGAAACAATCCGCAATATAGATCCATCCCAACGAAGTGAATGTCAAACTAAAAAGACCTCCCAAAAAAAAGGAGCACATGATTTTCTAATAGAGTTAGAAGCAAGCAACTCAAATATGCTTCAGCAAAATATAGCTCGGAAAATTCAGAAAAGCACCAAGCTGCAACAGCTAAATATCAGGCAAAGAATTCTGAAGTGCAACAAGCTGCAGCAGCTAAATATTATGCTAAAAATCTAACTTCTCTATCACATAGTCGATTGCGTCAATGGAAAGTTAAAACAAATTCTGCATTTAACTATGATCCTGAAATTGCCTATTCTATTGATAAAATAATATCAATAGGTATCATGAATAACAAATGCATATATTGCAATGCACTCAAATGGAAAGCAGAACCCAAAGGTATATGTTGTAAAGAAGGGAAAGTTGAACTTCCATCTTTTAAAACTTTAGGAGCGCCTCTTAAAATCCTTATAATGGACGCTCACCAAAACGGTCACATTTTGGCTAATATTAAAAAATATAACAATTGCTTCCAAATGACTTTATTGGTAGTACCAAAATTGTTAAAGATGGTTTTATGCCAACATTTAAAGTACAGGGACAAGTTTATCACATTGTTGGTAGTCTTTGGCCATGTACCCAAATAGAAGAACAATTTCTTCAAATATAAGTATTTTTGTAGGATTACAAATTTTAAATTTTATTTTAAAGGATCATTTCAATATGACAATAGTTTATTAAATGTTTATAAAGAATTAGGGAATTAATCAAAATTAAATCACTTCTTGGGGAAAAACGAACACGACTAGCTGCAAACAGCTCTCAGCGACGACTCACGACCCTTTCATTTCCGATCAAGCTCGTGCTTTTTTCATAGGTGAATGCTTCGATCAATCGATTTAAAAATAAGAGAGGACCGCAAGATATACTCTATCGATCAATGATTCCGTTGCAATTCAAATTATAAGGGTGCTTACATTCTCTAACTTATCCTAATCCTACATTCGGCTATCCTGAGCTCCATTTTTTCATATACTCAGCCGCTGTGGTGGTATTTTTTGGTCCTTCCTGGTTTCCAATTTTTTCCACCTCATAACGCCCATGTCTCATCTGCTTCGTTACCATATATGGTCCAAAAAACTTAGGTTTAAGCTTCTTAATGGCTACAAGTTTTCCTATCTTATAAATGTTTTCAATTTTTCGTTTTTCATTAAAAGTATCTCTGTTTTCTTCCTGCACTTTTTCAATATTTTCCTGAGCTTTCTTCCTTATTTCGTCTCGTTCGTCTATTAGCTCGTCTATTTCAGTCTCTTCCAGTAAATTTTGTAAGTCATTTTTCTTGCGCATATTCAAACCTGTTAAGATTTTTAAAGGTGAGTATTTAGTTATCCTTGGTGACGTACTATTAATGATTTGCTGTATTCTGTCCACGTGACAGTACCAATTAGCTGGATTGTTATGACACAGTTTTCCTACCATTGGGATAACAATCTTGTGGATTCGCTCCACCTGTCCATTGCCTCTGGGCATACCCGTCGTGATATGAAGCAATTGGATTCCTTGATCCAAACAATTGTCTCTAAATGACGTGGACGTAAAAGCAGTGCCTCTATCGGTAACTATTCGTCGAGGGTTTCCGAAAATAGCTGCTTGTTTATCCAGTCGGTTTATGACTTCGTCAGTTCCTGTCGATCGGGTGGGGTACAACCATACAAACTTGCTAAAGCCATCTACTATAGCTAAAATATGGTTGTACTTATTCTTCGTCTCTGTAAGTGGACCTACATGGTCGATGTGGTAAGAACCAAGTGGTTCTTTGGCTTTGTCGATTGGCGTCAACAATCCCTCCTTTTTGCCTCGCTTAGATTTAATTTTCAAGCACTGTACACAACACTTCACATATTTTTCTACCTTTTCTTGCAGATTCTGTATGTAGTACGATTTCTCAACTCATTCTCTAGTCTTTTTGATTCCTAAATGCCCTTCTCGGTAACCTATACCTGTTATCTCTTCCTGCATAGCTTCCGGCACAACCAATAACTCTTTATTAGAATCTTTTGTACAAAATATTTCCAATTAGAAATTAATCTTCGTAAACTTGAGAGCACTCTAATACTTTTAAAACTGCCTTAATCCATTCGTCTTTTCGTTGTGCTTCCCTTAAACGATACTTTATATAGTCTTCGATAAGGAAACAATTCAACCTACTGAGCGCATCTACATGTCGCATCTGGCTACCTGATCTGTGCTGAACTGAAAATTTAAACTCCTGCAAGTACATAGCCCATCTGGCTACCCTAGATGGAACATCATTTTTCTTTAATGTCAATGCGAATGCGTGACAATCCGTTACGATTGTAAAACCAATTCCTAAAAGATATATGCGCCATTTCTTCACCGCGTTCACCACTGCTAATGCCTCCAGCTCATAAGAACTATACTTTTCTTCTAATGGAGTGGTTTTTCTACTAATGAACTCAACTGGATGAAATAGATGATCCTCGGAGTCCTGCATAAGGATTCCACCAAAGCCGTATTTGCTAGCATCTGTATGAATTTCAGTTATAGCGTTAGGGTCGTACAATTTCAACACAGGCGCTGTACCTAACAGATTCTTTAACTCTTCAAAACTAAGCAAACACTGATCATTTAACACAATAGTTCGATTCTCATTAGATTTGCTTTCTTTTCTCAACAGGTCGCTTAGCGGCTTCGCTGTGAGAGCATATCCTTTCATAAACCTGCGTAAATATGACTCAAACCCAAAAATCTCTCGATAGCTTTTCTATTTTGGGGGACAGGATAATTTACCACTGCTCGTATCTTATCTTCTGTGGGTGCTATTGTATTGTCTTCGATTTTATAGCCGAGAAACTTTATTTGCCTCTTCAATATCTGTGGTCTCTCCCATTTAATCTGGAGACCTGCTTTCGAAGCTACAGACAAAACTTCTTTTAACATTCTAAGTCCAGTTTTCTCATCAATAGTTGGGATAATGATGTCGTTCATATAAACAACTATTTTCTTTTCCTGAATTAACTCTCTAAGGACTGCACTAACGTATCGGCAAAACACGGCAGGTGAGTTGCTAATACCAAATGGAACGTGAGTAAACTCATACTGTCCGTTATGTGTCACAAACGCTGTAATTTTCTGGACTCTCTATCAATCGGTACATGGAAAAATCCATTGGTTAAGTCTAGCGTTGAAAATACTTTAGCTCCTTGAAGACGATCTAGCACATCATCTATCAATGCCATTGGAAAGTTATCTCTTCTAATCTTCAAGTTTAGTTTCCTATAGTCGCAGCAGAATCGCTTTGACCCATCTCTTTTGCTAACTAAGACCACCGGCGAAGCATATTCAGAGCAACTTGGAACAACTATCCTCTCTTCAAGCCATTTCTGCACTTGTTTTTCAATAGCACTTATTATCAAAAGATGTACGCCGAGGGCGTTGAAAAACAGGAACATCATTTTCTAAAATTATCTTCATTTCCACTGGTGATTTAATTAACTTAACTGGCTTATACTGCTCTATCAAATTAACTACTTCTGCTTTCTGACTCTTTTCAAAATTAGATACTTCTACCGAATCTATAGCTGAACACTCTTCCACTATCTCCTTTACGCACATGCCCTTAAATATGTCTGCGTTTTTACTCTTCCTTTCTATGAACACAACTCCGTTTGTACTGAACAAGATATCGACATGTTTCCAAACGTTATTACCAATAATGGCATTGTACTCCAGCTCTTCACGTTTCACTACATGAAAAGTAACAGTAAAACACGTATTATCAGAAAACAGTTCTATGTCAAAACATTCAATTGTCGCCAACGCACCTTCGCCTATTCCTTTAAGTTGCTTAACTTCACTTCTAAGCTCGAGACCGCATAATTTCTGAAATAAATTCTCTCTCATTAAACATAAGTCGCATCCTGAGTCAATCATTGCGGTGAATGATATATCCTGAGCAACGAACGTTTTATAAATCAAACCTTCTCTGGGTGACTTGGCTTCAAGCATATTAGCTGCTTCTGTCTTCACTGCAACTTCACTTTTAACTTCTTTACAGTACTTAGAAATAGGCTCTTTCTTTTTGCACTTAAAACAAACTACATCATTTTTGCAATCTTTGAGCACACTTAAAACACTTCTTCAAATCACTTACTTGCCTCTTGCTATTAGCACTCTCTTTGCCTCTAGCCTTATGCGAATCAATCTCCTCTTTATCGGCAGATTTTCCTCGAATTTTCTCATATGTTGCAATCTCTTTTTTCAATTCTTTTATAGTATTAGTTCGATAAAGCCCTGCTTTGTTTGTTTTACTATCTGGAATGCCCTCAATAAAATATAGTATTAAGCTCTCTTCTTCTAATTTTATTGGTTTACTTATTTCCATTAAGCTATACAAGAATTCGATATAGGTTTCATTCTGTCCCTTTCGTCTTAGTCTCAACATTTTATGAATTTCTGCGGAACACAGCTCTTTGCCAAACTCTTCTTTTAACACCTGATAAACTTCTAATAAAAAGCTTGGCTGCTCCATTTAAAAGTTGTTTAGCATAAATGAACTTCTGAAGATCATCCCAGCCCACTGTTATAGCTACATCTTCAAACTCATTAAGCCAGTGATTAACATCTTCGTGTACTGAACCAGAGAATGAAGAAATAGTATCTTGGACATCTCTCAACGTGAACCTTCCATAATTATTATTGGATGCATCATGATAGATATTATTCGAATCGATTGACCTACCCTCGCTTGCATCGTCATCATCAATTTCAATTTCATCTGCATCATTTAAACCATAATGCTCAAGAAGTCGATCTTGCAGTACACTCTTCCTACCTTCCACACTCAAACCAGCCTCAGCAAGCTTAACCTTCAACAAAAGAACCGTCAAGCTCCAAGATGTGATGTACTTTTGAAAAAATTAAGTATTATCTGTAATATAGTAAGTACGTTTAGAATTTTAAAACAAATATTTTCCAAATTTTGGCAAATGTAAACAAATCTTTTCTACATATCGCTACGTCGCAGTATTTATCGTTGTATCGGGCAACCTCCACTTCTATCGTTGTCGTCTGATGGGTAGCTGTTTTCGTTGATATCGTCTCGCACTCCTCTATTTCGTAATTTCGTCAATTACCAACACAATTTTGTGTCTCTCAATCCCTCGTAGCTTCAGCACTCAGAAAAATATACAGCTCGCTGGTGCCGAAGTATTTTGTTGTTGTCGCCGTCTCGTTTCGTTTTAATGCGCTTCGCCTTGCGCACTACACAACCTTGATCTCGTCGATGCGCCCTCTTGATGCCCTTATATCTGCCTCTGTGCAGACACAAGTCACAACTCGCTGCCTTCTTGTTGTCGTCAACGCTTCTTCTACATATACATATGCGTCTCAGTAATGAGCTTGCCCTTACGCCCTCGTAGCGCTCAAGTATCTACCTCTGTGTAAATACAAGAATTGGCTTGCTCTCTCCCTCGATGCTTCAACACGCAGCAAATTACTCGTCTCGCTGGTGCCAAAGTTTCGTTCTATCTCAGCCTTCTACACGTCGCTTTCAGCTTTCTTGGTGTCGCTGTCTCATCTACGTCTTGTCGATCTCGTCGCACTGATCAACTGTATGTGTTTTGTCTCTCTCGTCTAACGGCTTCTAAGCAATTTTTCTTCAGCCTTTTCGTCGTGTAGAGAAAAAAAATGCACGCACTATTTCGAGTATTTCACCATCTTTTGCAAATGTTTCACTGACAATTCTTTATTTGTATGTTAGCGCATACTTTAATAAATATTGTTCTTTATATTTGCTTCCGGACGAGCCCCCATAAATTTGTAGGATTACAAATTATAAATTTTATTTTAAAAAATCATTTCAATATGACAATAGTTTATTAAATGTTTATAAAGAATTAAGGAATTAATCAAAATTAAATCACTTCTTGGGGCAAAACGAATACGACCAGCTGCAAACAGTTCTCAGCGACGACTCACGACCCTTTCATTTCCAATCAAGCTCGTGCTTTTTTCAGAGGTGAATGCTTCGATTAATCGATATAAAAAACATATGCTCGCGCTGCTCCCCCTTTACCTAGTACAGGAAATTGAATTGAATATCTCCGGTGTTTATTATCCGATTGAGCCACAATTCACAGCACAGATAAAGATTATCATAAGATTATCGTGTGCCAAAATTGTGGGTGTGGTGGTTTTTCGCGGTTTTTGGCAAGGGGGGGGGGGGGCAGGTACAAGTTTGTATCTTTAAAATTGTGGGTGTGGCAGTTTTTCGCGGTTTTTGGGGGAGGGGGGAGAGGTATCAAAAATCTAACACAAACCTGATCTGCTTGCACTATAGGGGCATCTAACTGCCAAATATGCTGTCTCTAGCTCTTACAGTTTCCGAGATCTAGGTGTTCATACGGACGGACAGACGGACATGGCTATATCGACTCAGCTCGTCGTCCTGATCAAGAATATATATACTTTGTGGGGTCTGCCACGCCTCCTTCTGCCTGTTACATACATTTCGGACTTGCACAATCTTAATAGACCCTTTTGTACTTTTTTAAACTACAGGGTCTAAAAAGGAACAAATACTCATAATAAATCAAAGCTATAGCGATCGAGCAGGTGCAATCGCACACAAGCTGCAAAACACCCAGAACAACAACAATCGACCGCATGCAGGCACAGGCCGCGAGCAAAGGCGAAAAACAACAAAACTCTGCAAAACCGGTTTTGCTCAGCCGACAACAACAACATACATATAAAGATTCAGCCGCAGGCAAAGCGTATACAAATTTCTATGAGACTATGAAATGGCAAAATAGGGAAGCATGAAAGTCGGCATCACAGCAGCATACATAAGCATATGAGGCACACATATACACAAACACATTGAACGGAAAAAATCGGCATGCTCGATACAGACCGTGCTTTCCGTTCAAGCGTCTGTGCAAGACTGACAACACAGGTTTTGATGTTGGTCCAACTCGACCGAAACCAGTTTCTCATGCGCTGGCTGCTCAGTCGCATGTTCGATCGCATATGTTGCATGTTGCGTGGACCTGATCGTCGCAAAATTCATGGGACCGCTTTTTAGGCTGTTTGACAGCTCTATGTATTGAATGCTTAGTGGTATAGCTTTAATGTAATTTAATTATCCCTTAATTTTATCTGGGAACAGCAATATGTTTTCAGCTATTATGGAGTTCTTTAAAGTAACTATTCCTTTTAATGAATTTCATATACACATACTAAAGTCTTATATTCCAAACAGAGAACAATCTGCAGTGCAATGCACTATAGGCAAAAAGTCTGTTTTTTTGGCATATTTACATTTTTTTTGTTGTTCCGTATTATCAAATTGACCTTATTTTCTGAATTAGTATACTTTAAGAACAGTAAAACATGTATTTAATATTTTTTGGAATTTTGTGGTATTTTGTTATTTGTCAAAATTAACAGACTATGATCTGGCCACACTAAAAACAAAAAAAGGCGCGAAAGCTTGTGATTTTTGCTGTGAGATTTATGTTGAAATTGTAAACAAAACAAAAAAGCTTTCACATGGAATTCAATCGTCAAGGTATGTAAAATAAATTATAAACTCTAAATGTTTAGTACATGTGATATATTGTCCAATTGTTCAATGTGTTGTTGGTATGTTTTTAGGTCGCTGCTAACAAATGTCTTTGTGTTTCTGTGGAGTGTAACTTGTGAGTTGAGGGCAGTTGAGGCAATTTAAAAACTGAATGTTATTAATTAAACTGTTAACAATCAAATAGTGGATAACGTTTTTGCCCGTTTTTGCCCGATTTACGGCAATACTCAATATTGCAGTTGCATTTACGTTTTGCCATTCAACGTTACTTGTTGTTTGGAGCGACAACAACCGCCAACAAGCTGCTGTGAAGCAGTTTGTTTTGCAAAATATCGATGAAACTGAATTAAGTGATGTTCAGCAAAACTTAATAAAAGATAAGCTTAAGCAGTTTTTCGGATTCATTAACACTAATATGCCAAAATGCAACAGAATGCTCGACCGCTTTAAAGAAAAGCATGCGCAATGGCTTGCATCCTCGTTAAAAATTGAGTTTCTTAAAGATGATATTCCACGTGAAAAGCCTGGTCGCTAACGCTTGACGTATACTGAGGCAGGACCAAGGTTACAGCGAAAATTAGCTTCTGAACTGGCCAATGAAACAGAAAATTCAATTCCACTGTTGTTGCATGCGGCTTCTGTATCTGCAAAAAAATTAAAAAAGGACGACACTTCTCTTTTACTGCAAAAAGCATTGAATAGCGAAAACATAGCTGGCATAGCGAACCAATTTGAGCAGAATAAGATCATCAAAATAAGTCCTGAAAAGGCTTTAGCATTTTTGATAGAAAATAATCTTACAAAACAACAATACATTAATATGAAAGCCATAAATAAGCTGCATGGATGCGATATTTATCCGCCGTATTCGGAACTTACAAAGATGAAATTGAAATGCAGACCAGAACAAGACAAAATAACTTATTCTGAAACGAAGGTTGAAGTATCGCTGCAGAGTTTATTAAACCATTCTGCTGACCGCATATTTGAAATGCAGAAAGATGTAATTGCTCATTCGCATGCAACGCATTGCAAATTAATTGTCAACTATGGGTTCGATGGGTCAACAGGACAAAGTACATATAAACAGCGATTTCACACAGAGAAGCCTGTTGGATTGGATCAATCACTATTTGTAACAACAATAATTCCCTTAAAATTAATAGATTGCCAAAATCAAATTATTTGGTTAAATCCTTCTCCACAATCAGTCAGATTCTGCCGGCCCCTCAAAATGGAATTTATTAGGGAATCTACTGAACTCATAAAAAATGAAAAAAGGAACTTGGATGAGCAAATAAAAAAACTTGAAGAGCACACATACAATTGCAGAAACCAAAAAATAGTAGTGAAATATGAAGCACATTTGACTTTAATCGATGGCAAAGTTTTAAATGTGATAACTGGTACCAATTCATGCCAATCCTGCCCATTATGTGGTGCTAGGCCAAATCAACTTTTAAAGACAAAAAATATTGATTCAATAAACTTTCAGATCTATACTGAAAGTTTATAAATATGGAGTAAGTCCTCTGCATGCATGGATACGATTCTTAGAGTTTGTGTTAAAAGTATCGTACAGAATTGACAAACTATTCAACGGAGATTGTGGGATGAAATGGGTACGTAGACAATCCCAAGCAAAATGGAAGTGGCAAAGCAACGATGGAAATACCGCCAGAAGAGCCTTTTCAGATGTCAAAACTTTATCAACAATTTTAAATTTTAACGCGACCATTTTGAAAATTTTTTATATCATTTTAATTGCCATATCTTGTGAGTATAAGGTATGCCCAGCAAAATTTAAAGACTTACGTACAAAAACGTTTAACTTATGCGTTAAAACTTATGAGTGGTATGCAATGTCTCCAACTGTGCACAAGGTATTGGTACATGGGCACCAAATTATGGAAACCTCCGTTCTTCCTCTAGGAGCTCTCGGCGAAAATGCGTCAGAAGCGCGCAATAAATTATACAAACGCGATAGGCTATCTCATGCAAGGAAAAGCAGCCGCCTAAATACTATGTCAGACGTGTTTAACAGAGCATTAGATTCTTCTGACCCACTGCTTTCTACTATAAATATGAAGGAACGCCAAAGATTAAACCACAAAAAACGACTACCGACAGAAGTTATAGCTCTTTTGGAATCTCCGGATATTGAGCTTTCAAGAACAGGGGCATGGGAAGACAATAATAATAATCAGGTGGAAGAAGGCGGAGATGATGAAATCGAAATTTTCGGGCTGGATACCCTGGAGTTGGAGGAAGAGTTTTGGGACGAATAAATTATTAACTGGGTAGCAAGGTATGGTGTCACAAAACTTAATATTGTGCTCTTACTAATGTTTGATTTAATTTTGCAGGGATCCAAATCAACTTTAAAATGTGAGTTGCTAAAAATGCATTTACTAAAATACATTAATTGCATATTTCCGAAATATATTACATTAAAATATTTAAAAACATAATTGTAGACAAAAATTCGAAAATTTTAACCTTATGGTAAGATGGGCGGGATGGAAGGCGTGGTCCAACTGAATAATCAAATAAATCCGAAATTCTATCTTTATTTTTTAAGTATATGTACAAAGTTTCATGTTTCTATCTTCAAAATTGGTAATGATGCCAAAAAAACGGTCTTTTTGCCTATAATGCAATGGTACCAGCGAGGTCAGCGATGGATTAAGTAATCGTAATCGTAATCGTCCTAAAACTCGTAACTTTCGGGGTAATTTTATTATATAAATATTTGATTTTATTTGTGTATATGCGCATATCTATATAAATATGAACTATCGTAATCTCCCATGAACCTTCTTGCATCTTGTTGTCACAAATCCGATATTGAATATCGTAAATATCTTTTTGTTTGTTTAATTAAAATCATCTCGAGATTTATGAGTTTGTACATAAAAAGTAACCGTCATGAGTACAATGGAATAATATAAATACTTAGCATTCTTAAATAAGGGGTAGCTACATTTCTGTTCGATAGTTACCAAGGCAGGGAGTGCATAGAAGAACGTATGTACAATATCATCTGATCCATACACTTATAACCGGTTATCGATATGTAACGCATTTTATGTCAGTTTTAGGTCTATTACCTTCCGCATTTATTCCGTTTTCTTATTAGTTTTATACCGTATCGTGCACTTATCTTTTGTGATATGGACGTGCAATAGGAATTAGAAGAACTACGACCCCATCCGGCGAGCTAAGCACAGAGCGTAGTAGGTGCACGAGAACCTGATTCTTATCCCAAGCATTTTTCTGCTCTACCATCGCAGCTGATTACAAGTTTTCATACTATCAGTAACAGTAAGGTCAACAATAGTTGATATTACAAAAATGGTCTAGTTATTATTACAACATATCAAAATACGTTGACGACATATTCCTAATCATAAAAAAACAAGATCCGTAAAACATAGTGAACACATTTGTGAAAGGCAAAACGACACGGTGTTGTTAGGTTCGATGTACAATCAAGACTGCTCGTGCAGCGCATTTATTAACAGAATGTATATGTAGGAGATGGAGTATCGTTATCTTTATCCATTTTTGTTACCGCTTGTCTATGCCGTATAGTGAGTCGCAACGTGTTCTCTGCTCAATACTTTCAATCAGACTGTACCGTATTCGTACCAGAAAGCCATTGCGCCACACTCAGTCCACTCGGACCTCACTCGGACCTCGCCTTTTGCATATTCAAGCTCATAACTCTACACGAAACAACTATCAGTTCGTCTCCTTCATTTCATTTATTTGATGTTTCTCAACACTGACAATGTTCTTAACTGACAGTACATTCAAATTTAACATTGCTTATTTTAAATCTACGACACGGCCTTCCTGACTAGCACGCGTCCTCGTGTGTAATATTTAATCTAACTTAGCATTAGGTTTGGCATCATATCTTGCTTTCTTCGTCACAGTTCAATACTGTAAATTTCATTTCTCAAGTCTTTATTCTTTTACTTTTACTCTTCATGATTCATTCAAACTCATACCTCAAATGTCAGTTTTTACAGAAACTCGCCCATTTGGCTTTCGATTTTATCTTTACATAGTTCTCAGATTCTTGCCGCCACTCTGCGACGCTATGCACCTGCAGTGCCTTGATCCATCACCAGACCAACCGTCCGCCACAGACAATATCATCCATTTATGCCATGACTATTGCTGCTTGGACCTAACCCCTATGTAAGATGTTCCTGCCATCCTAAGTGGTAGGCATCGACTGATGATTTACGTCTTTTTCACCGTAATCATCCTCTTCACTCATTTCCACGCCATCATGATTGCTTGGCATTGCTCGCAAACTTTCATGAGCATACTTATACGTTCTTTTGCTAGTCAATGATTTTAAAAGATATCGGTCACCTTCCAATAATTCAATTACCACGAATGGTCCTTTGAATTTTGGATCCAGTTTCGTCTGGTGCCGTTCTTCACATTTAAGCAAGACATGATCGCCAACCTTATGCCTTACGATTTTGGTTTTATTTTTATTGGATATCTCTGCTAAGTCAACACGTGCCTCAATCGTTCTACTTGTGCAATTTGATTTCGTTGGGATTGGGTTTCTAGACAGAAAATCTACTTGTGCCATCTGACTTCCTTTTTGATACTCCACATAGAAATCAAATGATTGAAGGTATGTCCACCAACGATGGATTCTTGCAGATAATTCTATTTTTGTTCGACTTGCCTTCAATGAGTTGCAATCTGTGTACACTACAAATTTTCGACCATACAGGTAATGGCGAAAGTGTTTTACAGCATTGTACACAGCCAGAGTTTCCAACACATAAGAATGATATTTGGATTCCGGTGCCGTAGTACATTTGCTGTAGTATTCAACCACCCTGCATTTCCCGTCAACTCTGTGCACCAGCATTGCACCATATCCAGCTGAACTTGCATCTGTATGAAGTTCGATTTGTAACGACCAATCTACCATGTCTCCGCAACTCACTCTGTCCACTACCGGGGTCGGCTGTGCTCAGGGAAAGTGGCGTGGGGTGTGTGGGTTGCATCGACAAAGTGTTACATTAATAAAATCGTAGACAGACGAAAGAACATTATACGGGAGACAAATTCAATATAATCGGACGGAATGAACATGCTATAATATCGTTATGAGGACACAGATGTTGTTGTGCCTCATCTACACCCACCCAACCAGTAGGATCAAACACTTGGCCTGATCCTACCCAATATATACCCTAGCTGTGCATACCTACTCTTGGTGCCTCAAAATAATTAGAAAATTAATTCATTTTAAATATTCATTATAATTCATGTAGGTATTCATTTAAATTAAAACTAATTACAAGATAATTCATTTAATTAAATTTAGGAAAAAGAAAATTATATATCTCAACATGGCAAGCAAATAAAACTAAAACTTTGTTGTTGCTGCCGGAGTTTGCATTGCCTTTAATAATTCCATACATTTTTGGTTTTGCGATTCCAGAAGCGCCTGTAACACATTATCAGGATACAACTAAAGACGTGCCGATCCCACTTCTGATGTAGGAGATGGAGTATCGTTATCTTTATCCATTTTTGTTACCGCTTGTGTATGCCGTATAGTGAGTCGCAACGTGTTCTCTGCTCAATACTTTCAATCAGACTGTACCGTCTTCGTACCAGAAAGCCATTGCGCCATACTCAGTCCATATAGTTGTCTCACTCGGACCTCGTCTTTTGCATATTCAAGCTCATAACTCTACACGGAATAACTATCAGTTCGTCTCCTTCATTTCATTTATTTGATGTTTCTCAACACTGACAATGTTCTTAACTGACAGTACATTCAAATTTAACATTGCTTATTTTAAATCTACGACATATACTTTAACAGAGTCTTTACAGTGGTTGTACCGAATCAATTGAGTGTGACCAACTTAGTCTTAGTGGAAATGCTCGCAAGTAGTAGGCTTTGCTAGAGTTATTATCCAGCTATCCTGCTACAACTCGGCCATCCTGCGAACTAGATCCCCTGATCTTAGGCTTTACATAGTTCGTATTATGTTCTACAGATTTTACATTTTTAAAATTTTTAAGTTTTTATCTTAAAGATAGTTGGTTTGTACAATTTTTATATGTTAATATTTTTTATTTTATCTTAAAGCAATATCAATTTTTTTTTGCCTATCCAATGCCTTATATTCTGGGTACTCCAGATGCCCTTGTATGTATGATTGCGATCTGTTTTGATTAATAATGACTTTTGACCTTATTTCATTTAAATCTCTATCGATATTTCCGTTAACAGTCTCCTCTAACTTTTCTCTAAATTCATAAGCAACAACTCCCCTCTGTTCTCTGCCGAATAACATTTTGCTTGGTGTTTACTTGATGCTTCGGTGAATAGTGTTATTCAAACAGAATTCAACCTGTTCGATAACATTATTCCAATGCCTTCCGTTCTCTGGGTCAGTTAATTTAGCGATCATTGGTCACCCGCTCGACTTGCCCATTTGCCTGAGGCGATCCTGTTGCAATTTTCATATGTTTAATCTCATGCTCCGCTATGAACTGTTCAAACTCGCTGGATGTAAAACAGCTGCCCCTGTCCGACACTATGCATTTTGGCCTACTGTAAGATCGAAAATACTTATTTAATGCTTTAATGACCTCTTTTGTATTTGTCGTTTTTATCGTATATAACCTAACATATTGTGTAAATCCGTCTATAACTACGAAAATGTGTTTGTTTGCTCTTACAGATGCTACTGGGCCATAATGGTCAATGTGAATCAAGCCGAAAGGTGTATCTCCTTTAGGTATGTTGTGCAAAAGTCCTTCCCTTTCTGCATTCGGAAAAAATGGAACGCATTTAAGACAGTTGCTAATATGGTTCACACATTTCTCTTTCAAATTTGCGCACCAATAACTCTTTGAAATAGCGTCTAACATTTTATCTCTTCCTATATGACCCATCTCGTTATGATATTTTACAAACACAAGGCTTTCCATATCTTCGGGATCATAGAAAAGTAATCTACTGTCCGGTGTCTTCCTATAAACGATTCCGTTTCTCATTTCATAAAATTTGTGTTCATTTTTTTCTAACATTTCCTTAATTTCTAAAATTTTCTTGTCTCTCGCTTGGCAAATAATGAGGTTACCTTCGAAACTATTCGTCTCAACTACTAAGATATTTGTGAACCTGCTTAATGCATCAACGTGTTGCATTTTGTTACCAGCTCTGTATACCAGGTCGTAATCATAATCTTGAAGTTCTTACGCCCATCTTTCTACCCTGGGGTTAAGATCTATTTTATTTAAAGTAAGAGTCAAAGAATTGCAGTCTGTGATGATCTTAAAACGTTTTCCCACCAAATAAATTCGAAATCTACGGAGAGCATAAATAATTGCTAATGTTTCTACTTCGAAACTGTGGTACTTGGATTCTGTCTCAGTCGTTCGTTTCGAAAAATAAAATATCGGATGCGTCTTTCCATCAGTCTTTTTCTGCATAAGGACAGCCCCGAAACCAAGAGCGCTTGCATCACAGTGCAGCTCTACTTCATCTCGATAATCGTAAATTCCTAGCACTGGAGAGTATTGAAACAATCCAGCTCTTTCTTTTCAAATACAAACTGTTTGTCTATTTTCAGCAAGTCGTAAAGTGGCTTAGCCGTAATTGAAAACTTCTTAATAAAACGTCTAAAGTATGAACATAGCACTAAGAAACTCTACACCGAATGTATTTTGTCTGGAATTGTGATATTCTTAATCGCATCTAACCCCTTATCGTCTGCTTTGATTCCGTCTTTATTTATAAAAAATCCTAAATATTTTATACTAGATTGCAGAAACTGACACTTATCTAGACGTAACTCGAGTTTGTTTTGAACCAGTCTTTTAAGTACATAAGTACTTATGTACATACACGTATGTATACTACTTATTAGTGTAATATTTGTTTTCAGCTGCTGATGTGACATAAAAATGTTTAAAATATATTAAAAAAGATGACTTAGATAAAGCTATTCCCCCCTTAGAACTCAGGGTGGAATTTAGGGTGACATTTTTTATTTGGAAGAAATTAAAGGTAAGTTTATTAAGAGGATATTATATCAAATTTTATATTTATGTAAAATTTTTCGTTATGTTAGTTTGGAATAGACGACGACACCATATCTTTACCGGCGTCAAAGATACATAGTTGGCTAAATAAGAACAGTCTTTCACAAACATCGCTGGAGCCTAGCCCTGGATTTATTTTGCGCAGGGTGAATACTAATTAATGTATTTTTTCTATTCTTATAATAATTATGTTTTTTAGGATTTAGCCAGCATATTAAATGAGTCGTCAAAGGGACGAGCCATAATTTTATATGAGAAGAAAAATGGCGAGCTGTTAGATTGTCACAGAGATGACATAATAAATATCATCGTATAGTAGAAGAAAGCATTATCCATCATATGTATTTCTATAAAGGCACAAGATTTTTCATTGCTGCTAAATGAATTTTGCTCTCTATTTAAGTGCGAAAATCGTATGAAGGTAAATACTAATACTAATAATAAAAAAAATATTTCTTTTACAGGAATATTACTTTATTGTGAGAACCAGGACTCAAAATTCAACTGAAAAACTTTATTCGAGATATAGAAATGCTCGGTCTAAAAAAAAAGAAGCTAAACGAATCCCCCGATAAGGAAAATAATTAAGCTGGCAACACTCTCGCTGCTATTCCTGAAATTTATCATTCGATAGCAATTGCGCTAAAAGCTTCGTTAAACAGGGACTGCTCGAATTGGACAGATGTGTGCGAGAAGTGGAAGAAAACCTATAGTATTCGGCAAATTGACTTAAAAAAAATAAACTTACTAACGAATACTGCAAGCAGCTTCTTTTAAAAGCTAAGTCAACATCAAATAAAGGTAATTATAATAATTTTATATTATTTTTGAAATAACAATATAAAGACGCTCTCCGTTTACCTAGTTATGGTCTAGAATTAATGTTAACTATAAAATGTGTCTTATTCTTTCCCAGATGCACATGATTATTTAGTGGCATCCTTCTCTGCGGAATTCTGCCCACAACAGCACGCTTCAAAGATGAATCTGGAAAAAAGTACAGAAAAGCAACTATCCAAGGCGCACAGGAAAGTTTTTGTCTTCGTCTTCTGACTATAAATGATTATGAGCGTAAAGTCAGTGCCCTCGTTAACAAATACTATTTTTCTGGTTTGACAATCCAGCCTTTTTTGATTGTTGAAGGTCTATCGGAATCAGATTTGACAGGCTTTTATCTGTATTTTGACAATAATTTGCTTAAATTTAATTCTTTTATAGAAAGTCTTGATTGCTGCTACAAAATATTTCAAGTGCTTGCGTTAAAGTACCCTGAGACATGCAAACAACCTTGGCTTCTTATTCTAAAATATTTCTATAAAATTAATACCAATTTTGATACAAAATCTTCTAATATTTCATCAGTTTTAAAGTACTTAAATAATAAATAAAAAATGTACGAGTGTTTTCGGATTTTGTTAAACATTTCGACCGTCATTTCCATGCTTTTGAAACTGAACATTTAGAAGATGAATATGAATTAAAAAATATGTATATTAGATTTTGTTAGTCCTCCATTACACTTATATACTTTGAAAAACTCGGAAAGCTACAGTCGGACGCAACCGACAGTAGGTGACCCTGTACTTTGATTTGCCCTGGACGTCGATAATAGCAGCTGCATATATGTATGTACATACACATACACATACATATAAACATATGTGTCTATACATACACACATACACTTATACATATAAATATACACGCAAATACAAACAATAACCAATACTCATACCCTAGTGGCCGCATACGCTGCGGCTTCCCCCCTCCCCAGCCAACTGCTTAGTACTGAAAATTGTTTATCCAATATCTCCGGTGTTTATTATCCGATTGGGTTGCAGCTCGCACCAAACATGCAAGGCACCTAAAGCTTTAAGCCTGCAAATGCAAATGCAAATGAATCCACTCTAAACTGTATATACTAAGGACATTTTTGCAAATTTGAGGGGAAGGGGGGGGGGGGGATGAGATATCAAATTAAAAACATAAACTTGGCCTGCCTATGTAATACACGAACCAAACAACAACAAAAAATTACGTCTCTAGCTCTTATAGTTTCCGAGATCTCGGCGTTCATACAGACGGACGGACAGACGGACAGACAGACAGACGGACATGGCTATATCGACTCAGCTCGTCGTCCTGATCAAGAATATATATACTTTATGGGGTCTGTCACGCCTCCTTCTGCCTGTTACACACAAATGTCATTTGCACAAACTTAATAGACCCTTTTGTACTTTTTTAAAGTACAGGGTCTAACAACAACAAAACATATTTTAGAGTTAAGTACTTATAAATATATAATTTAATGTAAATAAAATAAGAAAATAATTAAAAAAAAAAAAAAAATTTCATACAAATTTTGCATTTTTATTGGGAGATTTAAGCGTTGTATGCGTGCTTGATCACGCAGACTTTCCGACGGTATGCCTTCTATGATTTGTTCCAACAACTCCTCGCTGTCTACCTTAATGGTTTCTGTCAGTGCCACTTTCTTCTCCAGATAAACGGTGAACCTTTCCTTTGGTTGCCATTTGCGCTGCTCGAACTTTCGTCGCATGTCTGACTTAGACATCTGCATGCAAAAGGCGACGATCAGCTGGTCACATAATTTGTCGATTGGCTTCAATAGACGCGTGGTATTGGTGTACAACCAGCGCTGTGCATTACCTTTTAGCTTATTGACAAACAACATGCGAATGCCCTCTGAGTTTATGTTGTACACTTGCGCGACATTCTTCAGGTGGTTTATCCATAGCCGTGCACATAAACTCCCGTCAAAATTCATTATCGCCTCTTTAGCGCATGTAAATGATGCACTCGATACATTTAAAGTTGAATTATATTGTTGATCGTTGGATGTAGTGATGCCAGAAGTTGCATTGTTTACATTTCGATCAGCTGTGTTGGTGTCGCCATCATTGCCGCCAACTGCAGAGTTGATTTCGGCGTTGCCAACTGTAGGGTTGATATGGGCGTTGCCATTATCGCCATCAGCGTTGCCATCTATGTTGGCAGCACTGTCACTGCTATCGATATACTGCGCGTGATTGCTGCTGGTATTCATCGAAACGGCGCCGCTCACGATGTCGTCGTCGCCGATCCCACTGCCTCCGCCGCCGTCAGCTTCGCCGCCGCCAGCCCGTTAGGATTTCCTGTACTTATTTGATGCGGCTGTACAATTGCTGCCGACTGCATGTTCTGAATTAGAATTTTGTTTGCCCGATTTTCAGCTTGCAGATTGACAATTGACAAACACGTACGCAAGAGAAAAGAGAGGAGAGAGCGAACGCGACTCACGCTGAAGAGCTTGCGAATACAGCAGAAAAGACACAAAGCGATCAATCACAAAGAAGATGTAGAACAAACAAATTGCAATTACGCGGCAACTATTTCGGCAGTGGGAAAAAACAAACCTGACGACAATATTTAAGAACAACAATGCACTGTGGTTTTTTTTGCCTTTTTTTTGGCATAAATTAAATTTTTTTTTTTCCAGAATTTAAATATTTTACTGATTTTTATATTCACCATTGTCTATTTGAGTTTAAAAAAAAACGTCTTTACATTTTACGGTCACACTGATTTATCGCCAACCTCTCAAAGTCTGGTGATTATCGATAACATGCTTTGTGAAAAATTGGCGGCAAATAATTGACGAAGTTTAATTAAATATATTTGCAAGTGAAAATTAAAAAGTTTAATTGTTGTAATGGAAAACAATACTGCAGGTATGTAAAATTATAGTTAACTAACTTTTTTGTCAATGTCTTGTGTTTTTGTATATCTGTATTGTGTTTTGTATATGTGTATTTTTACAGTCTCGTTAACAAATGTAGCTGTGTTTCGTGAACTATTACTTTTGTATGGCAAAGCGCTGCAAAATTCTTTAAACGGCAGGTTATTAACCAAAATGTGCAGAATAATATATTACTAGTCTCATCTGCTCTTTTTTGTGCATTTTTGAAAAAATCATGTTTTTCTAGTACAATACGTGTTTGGGCGTGCAGAGGTGATGGACATTTGGAGCAACAATAACCGCTCGGAGGATGCTGTTATACGGCATATATAGCAAACAATTGTCAAAAGTGTCAAAAATGATTTCGATATTGGCATAGTCAAGCAAAAAGTAAAAACATTTCTTGACTATATAAAAAAACATTTGCCAGGTTGCAATCGATTTTTGGAGCGATTTAAAGAAAAACACTCGAAGTGGATGGCTGCTAGCATCACTGTCGAAATTTATCATTGCGAAACTTCAAATAAAGTTGGTCGTCCAAAAACAGAGTATACAAATGCTAGTGACCGTCTAAAAAGAAAGTTAGCCAGAGATCTTGCGGAAGAGTAGGCAGTAGTTTTAAAAGCTGCTGGGAATATTGGGAACATTACTAATATAAAAAGGAAAATTTTGTCTGCTGAGCCTACAAAAATGTCTACTGACAATGCATTGGCATTTTTATTTGAAAACGGCTTTACGAAGAGCCAATACATTAATTTAAAGCAAAACACAAAAAAACACGGCTTGGATATTTACCCTTCATATCCGGATCTTCTTAAAGCTAAACTAAAACTCAGACCAAAGGGAATAAAGTATTTTGAATCAAAAGCGCAGGTTGAATTACAAGAGCTCTTAGATCACACAACTTCGCGCATTCTTGAAATGCAGTATGCAACGCTAAAAGTATTTCCCAACTTGCTTCATTGCAAATTAATATTTAGCTATGGATATGATGGATCAACCGGGCAGAGTGTTTACAAGCAACGTTATGAACAAAATAATGCTGAATATGATGGTTCATTGTTTGTTACTACGATTGTTCAATTAAAATTAATGAATGAGGCACAACAAATTATTTGGATCAACAAATCGGCACAATCTGTCGGTTTTGTCGGCCTTTGAACATTGAATTCATTAAGGAAACTCGAGACCTCATATTGGCAGAAAAAGAAAACTTGGATACCCAGATTCGTAACCTGCAAATATATTCGCATAAATTAAACGGAAAAAACATATCTGTGGAGTATGCTGGCCAAATGACTCTTATAGACGGAAAAGTTTTGAACATATTGTCAGGATGTCACTCATGTCAGTGTTGCCCAATCTGTGGAGCAAAGCCGACACACATTTATTGAATGTAAAAACTTTTAATTCCAATATTTTTGAGGCTAAAACCCATGCTCTTCAATACGGAATAAGCCCTTTACATGCGTGGATTCGTTTCTTCGAGTTTATACTGAAAATTTCATATAGAGTTGATTTTAAAACTTGGCGTGTGAAGGACAGTGATAAACCTCTTTTAACCGAACGAAAATATAAAATTCAAAAAATAATGATGAAGGAAATGGGCCTTAATGTGGACAAACCCAGACCAAATGGTAGCGGAAACTCTAATGATGGCAACACGGCTAGAAGAGCATTTTCTAGTGCATTTTCATCAATCTTAAATATTGATTATAATATAATTCATAGTTTTTATACAATTTTAATAACTATTTCATGCGAGTATGAAATTGACTCAACAAAATTTAAAACTTTTTGTGAAAATATTTTTGTAGCCTACCATAATAAGTATCCTTGGTACCCTATGTCGCCTACTGTTCACAAGGTATTGGTGCATGGTCATCAAATAATAGATAATTGTTTGGTGCCTGTTGGCTGTCTAGGAGAACATGCATCCGAATCCAGAAATAAATTATATAAGAGCGACAGAAGAGAACATGCACGAAAATGCAGTCGGCTAGAAAATATGACTGATATTTTTAATAGAGCCTTGGATACTTCTGATCCTCTGTTGTCCAGTATTTATTTAGAGGAACGACAAAAGAAACATAAAAAGAAGAATATGCCTGAAGAAGTAATTGCACTACTGAAATCACCTTACGTAATAAAGGAATCTGAACGTAATGATGATCATGCTGATTCGCAGGACGAAGAGGATGATGATAATGATGAAAACGATTTCGTCGAGTATGATGAGGATGACGATGAGCTTGATGCGATTGCATCAGACGATGAATATTTTGAAATTTAGGAAAATTGAGTTTACTTTTGTGTAAGTATAATGGCGTAAACAAACTGATTTAAGAATGACATGAAATATTTATCTATACTTTCAGATCGAAATGATTTTAATAATATCATACATATTTAATTTGAAATAAATTATTATATATAATAAAAAAAAAATATATAAGTTAACACCCGGCAAGCCGACACCGAGCCGCCCCCTTTCATACCCGGCACTGTGTCCCCTTAGTGCTCCGCCTCTGATCAACGGGAATGTTACCGTGGAACCCGCAACATCAGCATAACTGGAGTGCAGCGGATATTGTGCAACTGTGCAGCTGGCCCAACTATGTAAGGGCTGGCTCCACTTATGTTGCTGATGCAGCACACCGGAAATCTGACACTGCAGAACGGCCCGGCACAACGGACCGGCGGATCGTAAGCTGAGGCCCTATGTGCTGTCTGGGCTTTGGCATTCCAGTCAGTTGGAGTTCAGAGCCGAACCACTACTGTTTAAAACTTGAATACTTAAAATAATAAACTTAAACGCATTAAAAATATCCCGAAGCTTACAAATCCTGTCTTATACTATTTTGGGTTCGCAGGAAACACCGTTGGAATGTTAACAATCTGCATAAGGTGACCATTCAGAGTAATGGCAACCATAACTGGCGCCCGAGCGGTCTTTACCCCTTCTGGGAGACCCGTGACATTAAACTAATTTAATTAATTTATTTAAACTTAAAATTAAGTACAACAACATACAATGTGCAGCAAAAAGTGTTATCGGTGGCAGTGGCAAGTGTGGAAAAAAAATATAATAATAAAAAGGCATACAAGTGAAATATAAAAAAACTCGGAAAGCTACAGTCGGATGCAACCGACAGTAGGAGACCCTGTACTTATCTTTGCACACACACACGCTAACACTCACACAAGCACACATAGCGCAAAGTCGCATGCAACCACACATACGCTCCCGCTGCTCCCCCCTTACCTAATGCAGGGAATTGAATCTTGAATATCTCCGGTGTTTATTATCCGATTGAGCCACAATTCACAGCACGGATAAAGATTATCATAAGAATTTCGTATGCCAAAACACAAGTTTGTATCTTTAAAATTGTGGGCGTGGCAGTTTTTCGCGGTTTTTGGGGGAGGGGGGGGAGGTATCAAAAATCTAAAACAAACTTGATCTGCTTGCGCTATAGGGGCATCTAACTGCCAAATATGATGTCTCTAGCTCTTACAGTTTCCGAGATCTAGGTGTTCATACGGACGGACAGACGGACAGACAGACAGACGGACAGACGGACAGACGGACATGGCTAGATCGACTCAGCTCGTCGTCCTGATCAAGAATATATATACTTTATGGGGTCTGCCACGCCTCCTTCTGCCTGTTACATACATTTCGGACTTGCACAATCTTAATAGACCCTTTTGTACTTTTTTAAAGTACAGGGTCTAAACAGCAAAATAAAAGCGACTATGCACTGCGGCGATTTTCCGATGGCATATTCGCGAGTGTAAAAACGTCGTCAATCCTGTAATTTTATTTAAATAAAAGCGATTATGCACTGCGGCGATTTGCCGACGGCATATTCGCGAGTGTAAAAACATCGTTAGTGTTGTGATTTTATAAAAAAAAAAAAAATACACACTGCGGCGGTTTGCCGACGGCATATCCGCGAGTGCATAAATTGTTTTTTAATCAAATAAGTGATAACCGCCGCGGCAATTTATTTGCGGGCGTCAAATATTTAACTAAAGAAAATAATAAAAATTGGTCGAGGCAACCTACTAGAAACGCTAAGAGGTGTGGAATGCACCCAAAAAAAAGCTGCCTAGTGGGTTGTGTGTGCAAACCGTACCTGAGTAGGCTCACGCCAAAACGGAATAATACGGACCGCCGTGCCTCATGCCAGAAAATAAAAAAAAAACACACACGCAAAATAAAAAATAAATAAAAATAAAATAAAAAGAAAAATATACAAAAGAAAAAATTATGCCAAAATAAAAAAAAAAAGAAAAACACACATAATGCGCCACCAAACCACCACAAACACAAGTTTTTTTTTTATATACAAACAATTTGTTATAACACTGTGCACACCCAATCCAGATCATTTTTACATAAAAACTAAAGTCTTTTTTTCTCTTCCATTAGAGTTTACTGGAGTTAAAAGGAAACACAAACACACGAACATACAACAACACTAAACACAAATTGTAACAGGGTAAGTGAAGCGTTTTCCATAATATTTCTGCATTTTTATAATTATAATTTTTTTTAAAAATAAAAGTACCTTTTATTTTTTTATTTACTTGGTAAAAAAAAAACCCTTTTTTAATTTCACTCCGCTCTTTTGCAAATCCTCTCTCTAAAAAAAAAAAAAAAATAATAATAATAATAATTTTTTTAAATTTACTGTTCTCTACATTTAAAAATGGAAGAAAGTAAAAACACTTTGGTAAAATTCGATGATAGTCTTAAGGCTTTGCTCGATCAGGTGATGGGTGTCAAAGAAGACATTAAGAAAATTGGGAATAGAGTGCACACACTTGAGCAAGAACATGTCAATCGTAACCCAATCGAGAGCCCGCCCGCTCCCTTAGCACGTCCTAGAAATGAATACGAATTAAAGGAGGCATCTACTTTGCCAGATAGTGTCAAGGAGCTTCAGCCTTTTGAGGGAGAGTCGGGAAAATACGTGTCCTGGATCAACAGGGCACAATCTATTCTCAACGACTACGAGATCGTCATGAACAAGCCCTTATATAGGTCAATAGTCTTACACATAAGGCAGAAAATAAGAGGCGATGCCGATGTGGCACTTTCTTCTTATAGCGTGGGGGATGACAACTGGCCTGAAATCAAACGGGTCCTAGCGCTTCATTACGCTGACAAGCGAGACGTCCGTACCCTTGAGTACCAATTGAGCCAATTAGCCCAAGGAGGCAAAACCCTTGAGGAATTTTATATGGAAATTCTCCTTAATTTCTCCTTAATTTTGAACAAATTAAAGGATGGAGACCGTGCTCCAAACGTAGCTAGCGCTTTGATTGATATTTATAGGGATAAGGCGTTGGACGTTTTCATAAGGGGACTCAACGGCGATGCTTCAAAATTGTTGTTGATCCGGAGCCCAAAAAACCTACCGGAGGCATACGCATTCTGCTTAGAGCTCCAGAACGTTTCTTTTAGAGGAAACAGGAACAACACAGGTCCCGTGAATAGGTTTCCCTCATTTTCTCAGTCCTATCGTCCCATCGGGACACCGCGATTTTCGTCTACATACCAGTCGCCACCCAGGCCACCGGTAAATTATAACAATCATGGTTCGCCAGGAAGCTCACAGAGTTTCCAGAGATTCCAGGGGCCCCGACCAGCCATCAAGATGGAATCGAATCGGTCCGGGCAATCATACCAATCTGGCTATACCGCACGCCACGAAAACAGCAGCCCCAGCCCTAAGTCTACTGCAAATACCTCTCCTGGAACAAACCCTTTTAGGAAAGCACAGAGATTGTACTATATGACGGCAGTTCCGTCTTCTTCAGACGCCGTAGCCGAAGAACATGACCAGGAAGCCAGTCGCCAAGCCGCGTATGAGGACGAAGCTAAAGGTCCCGAGAACGCAAATGGTGAATATGAGGCCCCACCGCAGGAAGCTGATAGGGATGGCAGTATCCCAGAACCCGAGGGCAATGGGGAATCAAATTTTATGACCGAAGCCTATCTAGCGTACCATACATAGAGTATGGTACAAAAGAAGGGGTTAAGTTGAAGTTTCTCATCGACACCGGCGCCAACAAAAACTTTATCAGCCCGAAAATTGCTGCCGGTAGCACCCCACTGCCCACTCCTTTTTTTGTCCAATCTGCCGCGGGTAGCGTAAAAATTACGCACCGTCTCATAAGCCAATTTTTCAAACCATCAGGAAATAACTCCGTCACCACTTTTTACGTACTTCCCGGTCTAGACTCTTTCGATGGTATCATTGGCGACGATACCCTCAGAGAAACAAAAGCCCTGATAGATAGACAAAATGACTTTTTAATCATATCCCCTGGCATTAAGTTACCTCTTTTAGCGAGACAATCAGCGAACATCCACCCATTGATTGATGGTGAGCACTCTGATAACATCAAACAAGCGTTGCAAGAATTGATCAAAGAGTACTCATCGATTTTCCAACCTCCTTTGCCAGGAGAGACAGTACATACGACCGTTAAGGCTGAAATCCGTACTAGAACGGAAGAACCAACTTACACCCGAAGTTACGCATACCCCACTAACTTGCGAGGGGAGGTAGATAGGCAGATTAGGGAGCTTCTGGACGGAGGCATAATTAGACCATCCAAAAGTCCTTACAATTCCCCACTCTGGGTAGTGCCTAAAAAACCCAAGCCCAATGGGGAAAAACAATACCGTATGGTGATTGATTTCAAGCGTTTAAACGCAATCACCATATCGGATACGTACCCCATTCCAGACATAAATTCTACCTTGGCTAGCCTCGGCAAAGCCAAGTATTTCACTACTATTGACCTCACATCCGGGTTCCATCAGATACACATGAAAGATCGCGATATTCCAAAGACCGCTTTTTCAACCCTCAATGGGAAATACGAATTCCTTCGCCTCCCATTTGGTTTAAAAAATGCCCCAGCGATTTTCCAGCGGATGATTGACGATGTGTTGAGAGAACACATCGGAAAAATCTGCTACGTGTACATTGACGATATTATAGTCTTCAGCGAAGATTATCAAAGTCACTGGAAGAACCTACGCGCAGTTTTCGACAATTTAAAGAAAGCCAAACTCCAAGTAAATCTGGAGAAAACGCGTTTCTTGTCTCCGCAAGTAGAATTCCTAGGGTACTTTGTTACACAAGATGGAATTAAGGCGGATGCCAAGAAAGTAAAGGCCATAAAAGAAATGAACCCTCCTACTAACATGAGAGAACTAAAGAGTTTTCTCGGCTTGACCTCTTATTATAGGAAATTCATCCAAGATTATGCCAAGGTCGCGAAACCGTTAACCAATTTAACGAGAGGAGAGTTCGCTAGGGTGAAATCGTCACAATCAAAAAAAATACAAATCGAACTTGACGACAAAGCTCTACAAGCTTTCAATGACCTAAAGGTTATTCTTTCCTCCTCCGAGGTATTAGCTTTCCCAGATTTTAACAAACCCTTTCACTTGACCACAGATGCCTCAAATTATGCCATAGGTGCCGTTCTTTCTCAAGACGATCAAGGCAAAGACCGGCCAATCGCTTACATTTCTCGTTCACTGAACAGAACTGAAGAAAATTACGCCACAATCGAGAAAGAGATGCTCGCAATAGTGTGGGCATTAGATAATCTGCGATCGTACCTGTATGGCGCGGGATCGATCAAGGTCTACACAGACCACCAACCCCTCACGATCGCACTAGGCAACAGAAATTTTAATGCCAAACTAAAACGCTGGAAGTCGCGGATAGAAGAATATAATTGCGTATTGGCTTATAAACCTGGGAAGTCAAATGTCGTTGCCGATGCCCTTTCGCGCATCACGACACAGCAATTAAATTATTTAGGTTCAGACACCGCTACGGCATCTGAGGCAGATTCCATGGTCACGATTCACAGCGCGTTAGAAGACGCTTCCCATCTGATACCACATGTGGAAGTGCCTATTAACGCTTTTAAGAACCAATTGGTGTTTGACCAAGACCAGACGGAGTATTCATGCGAATACCCACACATGGGATTTGTCCGCCATCTCATTCCCATCAACAACGAAGCCATGACCAATTTGGTCAGCACTCTGGGAAAATGTCTCAGACCTTCAATATTAAACGGGGTGAAGATTCCCGAAACTTATTTGCCCTTTTTCCAGTCAACATGCTTTGAGAATTTTAAACTTTATAAAATTCGAATAACGCAGAGACTGGTACTGGACTTGTCTGACGCAGAACAAATTTGCGATGTTATCAAAAGAGAACACCGTAGAGCCCACAGGGGACCAAAAGAAGTTCGCGTTCAAATTCTGGAAAAATTCTATTTTCCCAAGATGATGAGCGTGGTTCGCGCTCAGGTGTCGCTATGTGAATGCTGTAAGCTTTTCAAATACGAGCGACACCCCAATAAACCAGAATTACAGCCAACACCCATTCCCAACTATCCTTGTGAGATACTTCATATAGACATATTCACATTGGAGAAAAGGGTATATTTGAGTTGTATAGACAAGTTCACCAAATTTGCTAAGTTATTTCCCCTAGATTCAAAATCAGCAATCAACCTGAGGGAGAAGCTACTAGAAGCTCTCCATTACTTCTCAGCGCCCAAGACGATGGTTTCTGATAACGAAAGAGGTCTCTTTTGCACTACTGTCTTAAACTATTTAAAGGCCCTGGGAATCAATTTGTATTACACTCCCACCCAAAAGAGCGAGGTCAATGGACAAATTGAAAAATTCCACTCCACCTTCCTAGAAATCTACAGGTGTTTGAAGAAAGAAT
>JAWNNL010001211.1:0-175466 GCA_035045005.1 Liodrosophila aerea
TTTTCACTTCCGTTTTCGTGCCTGCTGCTAATAAGACGTCGAAAAATCGACGCGTGACGAAAATTGCCAAACACTGTGAAAAGTGTTGAAATATCACCCATCGCACATTCCTCTGGACAAAGGAGATCAGCAGGGATTCGGCGTTGATATTTGTTGCGAGTTACACATCGCCAAGTAAGTTTTTCTTTGACAAATAGTCAAATTAACCCTACTCACGCCATGTGTCTCGCAGGTTCGTTTTCTTTCGTTGCATCAGCAACTTGGATATTTATTCCGGTGTCTTGATCACAGCATCCGTGACTAACCCGGGCTGTGGACAGTGTGGGGAGCACATAGTGCAGCGTCAGCGCTCCCAAAGGAGGCGACAAGTGAGTGTGGTGAAATTTGCCTTAGGCTCTTACTGACCAGTGCATGTGTTCTAGGTGGTGCTACTCGCGTTAAGGTTGCGGCATAGGCAACGTTCGTGCGGCGCGACTGCGTGCGCGGTACAGGCCCTGGGAAAGGGTAGGCTGCTGGCAGCGAAGTTGCGGTTGACGGAGCTCAGCAAAGCGGCTGTGCCACCGAACAAAAGTGAGTTTTTCAAAGTGTGAAACACTCACGACGTGCTAAGCTAATGAGTGTGAATGTTTGCAGGGTGCACGAGCAGTTGCGCATTAGCAATTCTGCGTTCCACGTCTGCGTGACACACCCGCGCGTGAGGTTAGGTGTAGTGTCGAGTGAGGCACGCGTGCGGCGTACTTGCGGGAAGCATAGGAGCCAGCTGTGTCTGCGGCGCACCTACGATAAGCATAGGAGCTACGCCTGTTCATCGCCAAGCCCTTCCAGGCCGGCGATTCTGTCTGCGTTGTCTGCGTCTGCGTTGTCGCCTCGCAACCACATACACGTGTCTGAGACACGTCGTACACGCACACACATACACGTGCCTGAGACACTTCATACACACACACACACGCGCCACAGCACGTGATTAACCCTAGTTAGGCTTTGGTTTTTTTTTCTTTTCGATACTTTTCATTCTTAACTAATTAAATTCTAATACTTTTTCATTTATTTCTTAAACATCATTTAGTTAATTTTATTCATTTAATTTCTATTAATATGCCTTAATTTTCTTCGTCATTTGGATGACTTAATTTTTGATTAATTTTTCTTTTGTTCATTTCATTTCGTACATTAACCCACACATACACACACACATAACATGACTTAAGATCATGTGCATGATATAAGTGTTATTGTTAAAGTTAAATATTGTAAGTTTTCCGTGTTTTCCCCGTTCTTAGAGGGAGCACGAAGTTCAAATGAAGTAAATAGTAAACAGAGAGAACAAAACAAAAGGAAAGAAAAGAGAACAAAGGATAGTATAGAATGTTGGCATAGATGTGGCGTGTTTGTTTATTCATTTCAATTTAGTATTACAGCGAAGGTTTAACGCCGGATTCGTCGGGGCCCCATCGGATATCGGGTAAGTGCTGAATTGTTTAATAAATGAACATGGCCGAATGCTAATAGTATGTATCGTATAGACATCGGATGCGTGGCATCGCATTAACTATCGTACACGAATCAACGATGAATTGGTCGTACGTTCTCTAGTAATATTATTGTACGATAGTTTTTTTTTGTTCTTTCTCTTTGATTACACCACTATCCGTAATTTAACGTAGAATTATGATATAGAACCCAAACGAAATGAATTTTGAAGAGTTTTAGAGTCACGATAAATAATTATGTTAAGGTTAGGGGTAAGATTAGACAATAAGAAATGAATATTATCGGAAATTATAGTGAATTGAAAATGATGCATTAACGCTTGTTTTAAGGGCACCTTGGGAGTAAAGCAGCAGCAACATGGGTGGGTACTGGAATCCTTTCTAGTTCCTGCATGGATGGGTGGGTATAGACGGAGGGCATTCCACCTTGGCCCTCCCCCATCGGTTGTTCCTAGGCCAGTAGTCGATGTTTATCGATTGTATGGTTTCTTTTGGTGTTTTTCCTGTCTAGAATATTATATCTGGTAACGTCTCGCTGAGGGTGCGCACACGACCACGCCCATTTTCCCTGAGTCTAGCCGGCTTAATTACTAGACAGGGTGCGCATCTGACGCTGAGCCGAGATGCGTGCGTTACAACTTTAAAAAAGTACAAATGGGTCTATTAAGTTTGTGCAAATGACATTTGTGTGTAACAGGCAGAAGGAGGCGTGGCAGACTCCACAAAGTATATATATTCTAGTTCAGGACGACGAGCTGAGTCGATCTAGCCATGTCCGTCTGTTCGTTTGTCCTTCTGTCTGTCCGTCTGTATGAACATCTAAATCTCGTAAACAGTAAGAGCTAGAGACATCATATTTGGTAGTTAAATGCCCCAATTGTGCAAGCAGATCACGTATGTGTTATATTTTAGGTACCTTCCCTCTCCTCCACAAAAAACCGCGAAAAACCACCACAGCCACAATTTAAAAGATAGAAACTTGTGCTTTAGCATGATTATGGTAACCTTAATCTGTGCTGTGAATTGTGGCTCGATCGGATAGTAAACAAGATTTAATGTCCTGTACAAGGCAAGGGGGGAGCAGTGCGAGCATGCACTTAATGTATGTATATAAGTGTGTATGCGTGTGACTTTACGATATGTGTACATGTTGTAGCAGGCCGATAGAGGCACGAGAGCACGACCATCACTATTAAGAATAAGAATAAGAGGAAAAGCCCATCGCTAATGATAGTGTTGGAAAAGACAAGAAGTCAATTCTGTATAGCAAATAAAGAGAGAAGACGTATCGCGCAAAGTTATTGGTTTTATTATATTATCGGCTATTACAATCTCAGAAGTGGGATAAAGATCACCAAAATGGATGTAAACGGTGAAGATGTGTCGTTGGTGACACTAAAACAATGGTTGCACACTTTGGGCTTGCCCACAAAAGGCTCAAAAGCCGAGCTCTTGGTGCGTCTCAACGCTGTACCGGCTGGCGTGCGCGGTAGCATGCCAGGAATGGCTAATTCTGACGAGGAGGAGCAAGCAGACATGACAAGCGTATTGCAGGACCAGCGTGCAGAAATATTCAAGAGCACCGAACTCCTGAAAAAAGTACGCATTGAGATAGAAGCGGCGAAGAACCTTCTGGAACAACTGCGCATGCAGAGCGTCAGCGGCCGTGACAACCAGCAGCATGAGTTAGAAGGAGACAACTATACTGCGCATAATGGAGCAAGCAACGGGTGCGAGAGAGATGACGACGAAATTGTGCAGGGCAACGACAACAACAACCGTGGCAGCAATGCCCGCCAAATCAATGACGTCACCGATCGTGATGAAATTCGACAACCGCTTAACATCGCATTCCAATTAGCCAAAGAAGTCCTATTAGATTTTGATGGCAACGCGTCTGTGCTTAATTGGATTGCACAACTGGAGAATGTGGCGCAGTTACATAACTTGAACGATACACAGCGCCGATTGCTATGCGTTGCCAAACTGAAGGGAAATGCCTTGCAGTGGCTACATGCCGATCCCGGACGCATTGTGAGACCACTCAACGAATTGTTGGAGCAATTAAAGCTATCGTTCGGTGGTAAGCTGAGCAAAGCGGAGTTACGGCGCAAGTTTGCAGCACGGCGTTGGGAACCCTCTGAAGGATTTGGTTTCTACTTTGGGAGCAAGTGTATGCTAGCGCGAGACTTGAATATGGAAGATGAAGAGCTCTTAGACGGGATTATCGAAGGCATACCAGACGAGAACCTTCGTTTACAAGCCAAACTTCAGTGCTTTGATAGTTCGGCAAAAATACAGCGGGCGTTTGCAGACGTTCAGTTACCTCAACAAGCCAAGGTGGAGAAAAAAGGTGCAAGTTTTGATGCAGCACAAAACAACATTATGCTACAAAATTCACGCTGCTTCAACTGCAACTCTAAAGGGCATTGGGCACGGGACTGTTCGAAGCCTAAACGAAAGCCCGGCTCATGCTACGGATGCGGCAGTGAGGAACATTTGATGGCACAATGTCCAAAGAGGAAGTCCAACACTGGATGTCGTGAAGAGAACAATTATGTAAGGCGTATGAATATTTATTTAAGTAGTAATAGCAATAACATACTGTTAATTTCAGAATGCCTCATTGACTCGGGCAGCCCCATATCATTTGTAAAGCGAAGTTACATTCCGCAAGAAATAGAAATCCAAGCACATGAAGTGCCTTATTTCGGGCTAAATGAAAGCCGATTACAAGTTTTTGGAAAACTATGTTGTTATGTTTTAAAAAAAGAAATAAAAGTTAATTTTGATTTAAAAGTGGTGGCTGACGAGTCTATGAGATGGAATGTAGTACTTGGGAGGGACTTTATGAAACTGTATGGTTTAAAACTAAATTTTAGCGAACTAGATATGTCAAAAGAGTGTACTGAAAGCCAAGCAAGTTATTTGGAGCATGTAAACAAAGATGAAACCAATATTACGCATTTAGTTGTCGATGAAGAAAAACCAATTAGAATGGTAGATAAATTATTAGATAATAATGAATTAGGGAATGGGGCAGCAGCAGAGAAAACATTAGAAAATAAATTGTTAGATAGTGCATCGTTAGAGAATATAAATTTAGATGACAGTCATTTAGGCTTGGTTAGCAATAATACTATCAGAAAGGAAATAGTTAGTGAAGAAGTAATTAGTGGTGAAATTGTTAGTGGTAATATCGTTAGTGTTGAAATTGTTAACGATCAAATAGTTAGCAATATAGGAGTATATGATAGCAATGTTGAAAACGATATTTTATCAATTAATTGTGTAAATATCAATGAAAACGAATACAATGTGGGTGCGCAAATTGATTTTAGGTTAAAAGAAAAATTCATAAAAATGTTGGAAAAGGTATACATAACTGCTGAAAGACCTGTCAAACCAACTATAAAATGTGAAATGAAAATTGTACTAGAAAAAGAGAAACCTTTTAGTTGTTCGCCTAGAAGATTATCGTACACTGAAAAAGAAAAATTACAAATTATGCTAGATGAATACCAGAAAGAGGGAATTATCCAGCCCAGTAGTTCAGAATACGCATCAGCAATTGTTTTGGTTAAGAAAAAAACGGGCGATCTAAGAATGTGCGTGGATTTTCGGAGACTCAACAAAATAATGGTTAGAGATAATTATCCATTACCTTTGATAGACGATTTATTGGACAGATTGGTAGAAAAAAATGTATTCACCAAACTCGATTTGAAAAATGGATATTTTCACGTTTTTGTTGACAAAGAGTCAGTTAAATATACTTCCTTTGTGACGCCGTTGGGCCAATATGAGTTTTTAAGAATGCCAATGGGACTTAAAACGGCTTCTCAGATATTTCAGAGGTTTATTAACAGTATATTTTCAGACATGATTAGAGACAATAAAGTGATAGTCTACATGGACGACATCATGATTGCAAGCAAAGACATATATGAGCATTTAGAAATATTAGAAAAAGTATTAGCACGGTTAGTAGAAAATAAATTAGAATTGAGATTAGATAAATGTGAGTTTCTACAGAATAACGTTAAGTATCTAGGATTTCATATATCAGAAGGGTGCATTAGAGCGGACGACAAAGGATTAGAAGCCATAAGAAATTTCCCGTTACCGGATAAAGTTCAGTCGGTGCAAAGCTTTCTCGGACTGTGTTCTTACTTTAGAAGATTCATGAAAGATTTTTCCGTGATTGCAAAACCCCTATATGACTTACTAAGGAAGGATAAGAAGTTTGAGTTTGATAAGGAACAACTAGATTGTTTTTTAAGTCTAAAAAATAAGTTATTGGAAGCACCGGTTCTAGCAATTTATAATCATAGGGACGACGTTGAGTTGCATTGCGATGCTAGCGCGTTAGGATTCGGGGCAGTGCTTTTACAAAAAAAGGCAGACGGTAAATTACACCCAATATTTTATTTTTCAAAGCGTACGTCAGAAACAGAAGCAAAATACCATAGTTTCGAGCTAGAAACTCTAGCTATAATTTACGCATTAAGGAGATTTAGGATATATTTACAGGGCAAACGATTTAAAATTGCAACAGATTGCAACTCATTAACTTTGACGTTGAACAAGATAGAATTAAACCCGAGAATCGCGAGGTGGGCGTTAGAATTACAAGAGTTTGATTATGAGTTACTGCACAGGGCCGGAAAACAGATGCAACACGTAGATGCGTTGTCAAGGTGTTATAACACTGTTATGATTACTGAAGCAAATAGTCTAGAATCTAACTTAATAATTTGCCAGACAAAGGATAAGAAGATTCAAAATATTAGGAAATCGTTAGAAAAAAGTGAGCTAAAATTATTCGAAATGAGAAATGGAGTAGTATTTAGGAAAACCAATGATAAGCGATTATTATTTTACGTGCCACATGCCATGGAGGATCACGTGCTATACAAATACCATGACGAGTTAGGGCATGTGGGCAGAGACAAGATGGTAGATGCAATGATAAAAACGTATTGGTTCCCTAACATGAAAGCTAAAGCACTAAATCATATAGAGAATTGTTTGAGGTGTATAGCGTTTTCACCTAAGACAGGCAAAGAAAGTGGAATATTACACAGTATTCCAAAGGGCAATAAGCCCTTTGAATTAATTCATATCGATCATTATGGGCCCGTTGATAATAGTAGAGCTAAGAAATATATATTTGCGGTAGTAGATGGTTTCACAAAGTTTGTAAGACTATATACGACAAAGACAACAAACAGCAAAGAGGTCGTTAGTGCGTTAAGAGACTATTTTAGATCATACAGCAAACCTAATTGCATAGTGTCCGATAGGGGGAGCTGTTTCACATCGCTCGAGTTTGAAAATTTTTTAGGCGAAAACAACATAAAGCATGTGAAAATCGCAACAGGGTCTCCACAAGCCAATGGTCAGGTGGAGCGAATAAATAGAAGCCTTGGCCCCATGATAGCCAAACTCACCGAGCCAGAACAAGGACAGCATTGGGAAGTAATCATTGAAAAGGTAGAATATACATTAAACAACACACAACATAGAAGTACCAAGCAATTTCCAAGCACAATGTTATTCGGATTGGCGCAGAGAGGAGAAATCAGTGACGAATTAAGTGAAAAGTTAGAGCAAGAGAAACATTTAGACACAAGTTACAGAGAAGATTTAGAAAATATTAGGGAAAAGGCAGAACAGAGTCAATTATTAGCACAAGCAAAGAATGAAGAATATTATAACAATAAAAGAAAAAATCCAGCTATATTCAAGACAGGAGACTACGTAATGGTGAAAAATTTCGATAGCACAGCGGGAGTGTCAAGGAAACTATTACCAAAAAGCAAAGGCCCTTATGTAATAGACAAGGTTTTAAAGAATGATAGATACTTGCTCAAAGACATTGACGGCTTTCAGTTATCTCAAAATCCTTATCAAGGCGTGTGGAGTGCACAAAACATTAGGCATTGGTTAAAAAATACAAACTCAGATATAAGTATAAAATAATTGTTATTATAAGAAACCAATATTGTAAATAAGTTTGTATAATAAGAATAATTGTAACTCTGATATCAAATTGTAACACTGAGATAGAGGGCTATCTCATGGTCAGGATGGCCGAGTTGTAGCAGGCCGATAGAGGCACGAGAGCACGACCATCACTATTAAGAATTAGAATAAGAGGAAAAGCCCATCGCTAATGATAGTTTTGGAAAAGACAAGAAGTCAATTCTGTATAGCAAATAAAGAGAGAAGACGTATCGCGCAAAGTTATTGGTTTTATTATATTATCGGCTATTACAATGTGTGAGTGTTTTCTACCGTGTGTGTGTATGTAATGGAAAGTACATGGTGCGATTTACGGTCCGATCGAAAAATAAACACCGAAGATATTGGATAATCAATTTTGTGTATTAGGTATTGAGGAGGGGTAAGGGAAGCCATAGTGATTTGCGTGATTTTTGATTGCGGGGATTAATGTATGTGTGAGTATTGGTTATTATTTGTATTTGTGCGTATATTTGTATGTGGTATAAATTTATATGTTTATAAGTGCACTTGTGCATGTATGTGTGAATGTGTGTATGTATATGATGCTGCTGTTATCGACACCCAAGGCAAAACAAAGGACAGGGTCTCCTACTGTCGGTTGCGTCCGACTGTAGTTTTCCCTACTTCTTTATCATTTGTTTATTTTATAATTTAAAATGTTTTTGATTCATTTTTTCATTATTTGCCCAAAAAAGAAAATTATTGTAATAAGTCAGTCAGCTCTTCTGAACATTGTTCCATTTTACCGCTAATAAAGCATATTCTATACCACAGTGCTAGCAGCTGCTAAGATGAGAGATATGATCTGGTTTCTAAGCTGACAACATGAGTGAGAAAACTTGTTGAGCTTAGCCGGGTGCAAGCTGAGGCTTATCGCAGTCGAGCGGAGAGCTGTGAACTCCTAAAAGCATGCAGCACATTATGTACAACTCATTTAAAGCCGCTGACTCTGAATAAAGTTAACTGGTCTTTATTTATATTTTTTATATATGTATATATATATACTGTAAGCAGAACAGGAGCGACGACTACAAACGGCTTGGACGACTAGAACAACTTTGTGTGCGTTTTTCTTTTCGTGCTTTTGTGCAAAATGACTTGGAAAATATTGAAAAAATGCATACACACACACGTACACATAGGAAATTATTTATGCTGCATTCTGCCCGGTTTGGCGAAGCTGTCAATAGCCTGTTGGCAAGAAGATGCATACCCCGAAGCCCCGCACTTCACGTCTTTTTAAACAAAGTTGTGAGGCAGCATGCGCTTGCATGCGAAAGTCTACTTTGTTGCCTTAAGTACTTATGCCGACGCAGCAGCAATAGTAGAGGGTGCAGAGAAGAACTACACTGAAAGAAAAGCAGCTGTACTATAACCCAAATTATAACAAGTATATTTGTACACAGCACAAAGTCCAATGTTTCAAATTCTTAAACGATTATCAATTTGAGTTCATTGCAACTTTAAACTTTTAGCCTAATTTCTGTCAGTGTAGCCTTGACTCAAACGTAGCTCGTTCGCCTTGTTGTCTATACTTTGTCTTTGCTGCGATATTCCTTAGAGCTGGCTGCCAAAAGCTTAGCATAATTTTAGGCAAACGCACGTTGCTTAGTTTATGGGCAGCGATGTCGGCGTCGGCGTCGGCGTCGACAGTGGCGTTGACGTCGTCATTGCTCACTGCTCACTGTTCGCCTCTTTGTCACTGTTTGCAAAATGTCAACTGTTTTTAATTGCCCGACAGGACAGCAGAGAACGCGCGATGGCCTCAACATTGTCTCTGGCTGGCTGGCTGGCTGGCCTTCTTTTGCCTTGTCACGTCCGATGCAAGTTGGCAAAATTAGCCTTGGACGCCCCGCTTCACCCCTGAAATAACTGTAAAATTGTGTAACAAAAGGATTTTCATAAGCTTTGCTCATAAACTATTGTGCTAAGGCACAGTCCTCGCACTCAGTCCTCAGTCCGCAGTCCTTAGTTCCCAGTCCAGAATTCTCACTGCTTAGTTCTCAGCCGTTGTTCAATTTAATGGCTCCGTCGTCGAACTTTGTAAGCAACCCACTCGCTGGAAAATGTGCGCAAAATGTGGCGCTGATTTTACTTGGTAACAACAACAGCAGTAGCAGCAGCAGTAGCAGCAGCAGCAGCAGTAGCAGCAGCAGTAGCAGCAGCATCTGGTCTAAAGACTTTTGCATAAAACTGTTTGAAATTTATAAATATTTAAACGGCATGCTAATGCGTTGCTTCGTTTAGCGTCTGTAGGCGGAAGATGATATTTAGTAAACATTTTTATCCTCAGCCAGAAGAGTTTTATGGATTATAGACTCGTGGACAGTAAAATTAAATTATACTAATACGATACTTGTATTATTACAGCTAAAAATAGTTCGGGAATTTTACTCTCTCATATGTCGGATGCTCCTTTCACCTAGACAATCTGTTTGGCTAAAAGCAATTATATGCATACACAGTAAAAAAAAAAGAGTAAAATTAAAACTATTTTGGTTTCTATATAAAACAAATCCAAAAAAGTTTTAAATTTAAACCAGCTGGAGTACACAAAGAGAGCATTGGTATACACACACATATAAGCGTTGCTCTCTCACTTGGTGCACAATTTAAACCAATTTTGGTGTAAATACAAAACCAAAATAGTTTGAACGCTAATCGAATTTGGATTTAATTTTAATCCAAGAGAGGAGTTGTATCAAAGCCAAATAGGATTTAATTTAACCAGCTTAAAATAAGATGCTAAAAAATCTAAAATCACGACCATAATTTCCAATTTAGATTTACAAAAATCTTAAATCATGATTTTTTCCTCTCATTAGATTAACCGCCAAATTACATATGATGCATATTTTGAATATTATTATATTTTTTTTTCTATAAATTTTTCTTTATATTTTATAAATTTTTTACATCAATTAAATTTGATTATATCTTTTAATCTTACATACCAAATTTACTTGTCCGGCTTCTCGGTTTGAACTCACGACTCCTCCATGGTTGACACACGCAACACTGTTCACTGTCGACTTAGACCCTTGCGCCACAAAGCTTTAACAGTTTGCACATCCCAAATACATTTCTTATGAACAGATTGCAAGAATGCAGAATGCGGACGACTCGGGTTCAAGTCCAGGCAGAGAACTACGTTTTTTTATTTTTTTATTTTTTGTTTGAGTGTGTGTGTGCGTAGAGAGCAAACTTATCGTTTATTGCAACTCTTCTGTGTATGTATGCACAAATTTCGAGCGAGAGCAGGGCTTTTAAACCCTTTTTGGATTTAATTCTACTCTAGTAAACCAAAAATTGAGCGGCAAATTTGAAATGAGAGTGTGACCAGCTAGTTTTACTCCATTTTGGTTTTGATTTTAAACCAGAAGTTTAAAAATTCAGAGAACCACTTTTTTAACTCCAAAATAGTTTTAAATGGGGTGTAAAAAGATTTAATTTTACTCCAGCACTTTTTACTGTGTATCCGTTAGGAAAAACTCTTTGGAAACGCAACACGCCCCCGCATTGAGCTAATTAATTTAAATGCGTGAAATTTGAAACAACAAAAAATCAACATACAAATAGCAAAAAGGGTTTACTGAAGACAGCCGTAGTGAGAGGCTTAACGGGCTGAAGGGACGGATCAAGTGTAGCACTCGACTGCCGCTGCTGCTGCTACTGCTACTGCTGATGCTGCTGTGGCTGCTGTGCGTGTTGAGCATTGAAATTATAGCCGCCAGCTAGACACAAGCACACACACACAAACACACAGGCACATACAGAGACACAGAACGCAGCACTTTGTTATGGTCGGTATGCTGTTGCTGTTGTTGTTCTTGTTGTCTACTTGTTGTTCCCGTTGTTGCTCCTGTTGTTGTTGTGGCAAGGCAGCAGGAGGACGACTACAAAGGCATCCTTTTAAATTTCCTGTCATTTGCCACACAATACGCCTGGAGAGCGGCGGCATCGTTGCAGCAATTGTTAGCTGTTGCACTGCGCCATCTCCGTCTTCGTCCATGGGCGGGACGGCAAGGCAAGGCGGGGGATGGGCAAGTCAGTGCCGAGTCTATTTGTCTACTCATACACAAAACAGGAGCGCAGAGCAGCGCACTCAGAGCGCGCGTCGCTTTGCTTGTTTGCTAGAATTTAGCCGCTGGGAATTTGCATTTTTCATTACGCAGCCATGGAAGCGGACAGGCGGGCGGTGGCACGGCGGGGAGGGGGTATGCAAGCTGGAATGGGCAATAGGGACAGCAGGCAAGCGCCATATTAACGCCTAGGACTCGTTCATGGGGTTAAAAGCTAGTTTCCGGCGGAAGTGGCTGCCGCTGTTTCCCTCAAAATCCTCTCTCTCTCCATGTAAATAAATTTCTGTGCGAAATGAAATGAATGTGATTGCCACACGCCCTGCCACCCACACACACACACACACACACACACTCTTTAACTCTCTGGCATGCTGTCGGAAACAGTTATTATGGCAACTCTTGGGTTTTTGGTATTTTGGTATTTTGGCGCAAAAACGTTGCTAATTCTAATTGACTTGGGATTTTGCAGGTCGCCGCCTTGCACTTTATGCTTTATTATAGCAGCTGTTGTTTAATGCGTGGGCATAAGTATACGTGTATCAGGAATATGTCGTTACATGTACAGTACGTGTACAACAGTTGATCACCTAAAACATAAAAAATATTCGTTTTTCCTAATACTACTTCTACCTACTCATAGACAGCCTTTTACTTCTAGCTTTACTGTTCTCCCTCTGTAAATTCTTCTTCCATTTTATTACTTAATACTAATTTTCAATCTCCATCAAAATCTTAGCTTACCTATTATCATCTTTTTCAATTTCTTGATCCCGGTTCTATTATATTCTGTTAAGTATGACAACTATTTATATTTAGACATAATTCTATTTTTACTCCAAACTATATCTCATTCCATTTCAGGTTCCACTTTTTCACTTGGGAACCACGCTGCCTAGACTTTTGTGTAACACATTAGCACACGTCTAACATTTTGGCCAAGTCAAACACGTTGCTTCTGCCCTCCTCAATGTGTTTCCGTCCTCTGTTCGTACAACTAATAACTTGTACCTGCCTAAAGCGCACATTATTAATCAAAGTCAATGCAGCAACACCCTGCAGCAGCACCCTCTGGCAGCACGGTTCTTACTACCGTCTCCTCCTTCTATTCCCATCGTTCATTACAGTAGCGATTTTTGCGCCTAATCAATTTGGCAAACGTCACAGGACGACAAAGAGAAAAGAAGAAGTTGAGATTGAAGAAAAGGAAGCCGACCAAGCGATTCGACGAACTGAGAGTCGACAACGAATTTATTTCATTTGTGTTAGCATTTTGCATTTCATTAGGTTTTCATTAAATAAAATGTTGAATTACACGCATAATTTATTCGCTGGCAGGCAACAGTTTCTCTCCTCTCTGCGTTCGTTTTTTTCTTAGAGTTTTCTTCTTCTTCGTGGGCGAAAACCCCAACCCAACCGAATCCAACCCAACCCCACTCGCACACGCACACGCAAAGGCAATCGAAACAAATTACAATAAAAATGCCAAAGATGCGTGCTAAAAGATTAAAGCTTGGCACGAAATGAAGCGTGGTAGCAACCAGGACAGGACGTAACATAATGGTGAACTGGAACTGGGCAGAAGATTTCCATATGGTGAGCATGCCACTTACTTCGATTCGAGTATGAGCAGTTTCTGCCGTTTCCTCTTTCTTCTCTACTTTGCTGTTGCTGTTGTTGGTTGGTTGTTGCTTTTATTTGGTTATCGTTGTCGTTGTCAGAGTCGAGAAGGCAAAAGGAAAAATATTTATACAGCTTCCTGGCCTCGAATCAAAGATTGCCATAGAGAGCATAGCTCTCAGTGCTCGTGCTAGTTGTTGCTGGCTTCATTTTGACCCTAATGATAAATTACTTTAATTAATGCCGCCATATTGCCACCAGCGTCGAAACATTTTGGCCCATCCTCCGCTTTGGCCCATTATGCAAGTTCATTGGGTTTAATTTGTGCGTGCGGACGTCCTTCGTGTGATGGGATGGGTTAGGGTTGGGGTTAGGGTGGGTAGTGCTGATTTATTTAGTTCCGCATTTTGTCTTTGCTTTTTGTGCTAATTTTATTTTTACCAGAGAGCCCAGAGATGCAACAGGCGCAACGAAGCCGCTTGACATATTTCGGACTTCAACCAGAGGCGGATCTTAATTAATTGGCTTAGCTGAACTTGAAGGACACGGATGGCATTAAATAAGTGGGCGCACAGCTTTAAGGTTTTCCCTACCGCCAATGAACTTTGGGTTCTCAAGTTTTGCCAACTATCAAATGACACTTTTACCTACAAAACCAGACCCAACGGCTCCCACACACACGTGACCAAAATATACAAAAACTCTGACGTTGATTGCGTGTGGTGTGGTCTTTGGCTTACACGAATACCAAAAAAGCAAAACCAAAAAAATGAGGCAGCAAAGAAAAATAACATCTACATGGACTGGCATAAAGAGAGCGGGGGAATGAAGAAAAATTCCATGAGGATTACAGGCAGATACCATGGAATGAGTGCACAGTTGATGACTTATATATGGCAAACGATGAACGATGATGTCCTACAGGGTGCTCTACTATAATGGGAGTATATTGCTGAGAAAGTGTCTCGAAACAAATACTCCCATAGTATATAGGTTAAATTAAAAACAGGTTTAATTTCTATGATGTCATATTAAATATTGCCCAAACTTTTGAATCTCTTATATTTATTAGTTCTTAGTGAATTCACTGAATGAGAAACAAAAAACAATTTTTCTTATTAAAAATTCACATGTATTTATTTAATTTCAATCATGTTAGTAAAGGCCTGGTTTCAATTTTTAGTAAAAAAAAAAAGCCACTTAACTAAAGTAGCTCGCTAAAAGAACTACAATTTAGTTTGAAATTATGCCCTAATATAATTTAAAATTCCACTAGTGTCCACAGCATTGCACTCGTGTCTGCTCTGTGCTCCTGTTGTATCGAATCGGACAACGTATGAAGCTTACCGTACCGGAAGCAAGCGGAAAAAAATCTTGAAATGAGCACTCAAGTGGCAGAGCACAAACACAAGTTCGAGACGCTTATAATAGCAGAGTGGGATGAGGATAAAGAGGCACGAACAGCGCAGAGAGAAAGCTGTGAAGGCAAAAAGAGCAGTGGCAGAAGCCGAAAGCTTTCTTACTGAACAGAGTCGGGCAGAGCCAACACATAGTCATACAGCGTACGAAATGTTAGATATATATATATAAAAATAAAATTAATATTAAATTAATTCTGAACATGAAGTGTGTGAAGAAAATTGCAAAAGTCGCAGCAGCAGTTTCTTTCCAATTCCATAAGCGAACTTCAATTTCAATTCAACTTACGTGCTGCACACAACAACAACAGTAACAAGAACAACAAAAGCTACAATGGTGAAGCCAATTTCTTACAAATGGCTTACCATAGACTGACCATGAAGACCAGGTCCTGGCAGAGGACATGTGCGTTGCCATCGCTGTCCATAAGGCGATTTATGGACACATACTTTTGTCTTGCAACTGGCCTCCATTGCATGACAGATGCGAAACTCGCGCCAGTTCGCATCTGAGTCTAGTGCCGTGTCAGAGATAAAGAAGAAGAAGCAATAGTTCTTGGCTGCACTTTATTATGCTTACGAAAATTAGCAACTAAAATACATCTAAGGACACATCTAACATACACTCGCACACACATAAAAGCAAACAAATGTCAGTTGCAGTCCTTACGCTCTCCTTGCCCATAGTCAGCGTCCAGTCAGCTGTATGCAGTGGGAGTCATACAGGGGTTAAAGCCAAAAACCTACAAACAAGGCAGAAGTAGCTACGAGTATTTGCAGCTGCTTCAGCTGAAGCCTCAGCTTTTGCTTTTGCTTCAGCTACTGCTCTGGTTGCCCCTGGCAATCTTTTACCATGTTCAAAAGGCCTCGCCCACTGCATTAAAATCACAAGACAAGTGGATAAGCGTTACCAAAAGCGTTCCCCCTTTTCCCTTCAGCCTCCCTGGCTCACAGCCAACTAGCGTCAACAGCAACAAACGTAAAAACCACAGCAACAGCAGTAGCAGCGGCAGTAGCCAGAAGCAGCAGCTTAAGAGTTACCTGATGCTACAATCACTCCCTTCCACTCCCACCCCTTGCTCATTCAGAATGCCTTTCTTTGCTTTCGTTGCTGCTGCTGGTAACCATGGCAAATTATCTTCAGTTGGCATAAGTTAACAACAACAACATCATCATCATCAACAACAACAATTGGCCGTTGTAAGCTGCCTCCTGCTGCCAGCTTTTTACTTATTTTTCGGTTCGGAATAAGTGAAGCAACCAGCACAGTTGAGGGGCCAAAGACGAGGTTTGCTCGAGTACACTAAAGAAACGATCACAAATAAAAGTTAAAATCTAGTCAAAGCTTGGCCAACTTGACATTCCCGGAATGACAATTCCAATACTATACATAACAATTTTTGTATTTTAGAAAATGACTTAAAAGTGGTGCATAATCTGAGAAGATTAACATAATAAAATTCTCTGCTTGAAATTTCAGGTAACACTCCAAATCGCCATTCTGTATTTAAATTATATTTCAGAGTTAAATAAATATTATTACTAAGGAAAATATTATAAAATTTCTGATTTTTTACAGATTACAGGTCCGTACTTTAAAAAAACTCGGAAAGCTACAGTCGGACGCAACCGACAGTAGGTGACCCTGTACTTTGATTTGCCCTGGGAGTCCATAATAGCAGCAGCATATATGTACATTCTCACATACACATACACATCCACTTATACACACACACATACACTTATTCATACAAATATATACTAAAATATAAACAATAAGTAAACTCATATAGAAATTCAAACTCACAATCAAAAATCACGCATACGCCCTAGTAGCCGCGTACACTGTGGCTTCCCCCTCCCCAACCCAAATGCCTGGTACTGAAAATTGTTTGTCCAATATCTCCGGTGTTTCTTATCCGATTAGGCTGCAACTCGCACCAAACATTCACAGCATCTAAAGCATTAATCCTGCTCAAATCCAGTGACTCTAAAACTGTATATACTAAGAAAATTTTTGTAAATTTGAGGGGGAGGGGGATGAGATATCAAATTAAAAACATAAACATGGCCTGCCTATGTAATACACGAACCAAACAAAAAAAAAATTACGTCTCTAGCTCTTATAGTTGCCGGGATCTCGGTGTTCATACAGACAGACGGACATGGCTAGCTCGACTTAGCTCAAGAATATATATACTTTATGGGGTCTGCCACGCCTCCTTCTGCGTGTTACACACAAATGTCATTTGCACAAACTTAATAGAGCCTTTTGTACTTTTTTAAAGTACAGGGTCTAAAAACAACATGGCAATATTGATTATCGATTACTAATCGATATGCAACACCAACAAAAACATATACAGTAATAAATATAAAATAAGCAGAAAATACGCAAAAAAATCCTCATAATATATCAAATTCTTTGCTGTGAGAATGTGAACATGTGAAAATGGGGTGGAACATGGGAGTATGAAAAAATTAGAAGATCACAATCTTATGAAATAATAAAATTATTAAGAAATGGGAATATGGGAAAATGTAAGGAAGAAGATGGGAATATAAGGTAATAAGAATATGAAAAGTTAGAAAATATGACTATCAGAAAATGAGGATATGATAAAATGACAATGTAAGAAAATGAAGAAAAAAGTATATGAGAAAACGAGATGAGAATATGTGAAAATGAAAACTGGAGAAAAAAACTCGGAAAGCTACAGTCGGACGCAACCGACAGTAGGTGACCCTGTACTTTGATTTGCCCTGGGCGTCCATAATAGCAGCAGCATATATGTACATACATACTCACATACACATACACATGCACATATGCACACACACATACACTTATTCATACAAATATATACTAAAATACAAACAATAACCAATACTCATATAGAAATTCAAACTCACAATCAAAAATCACGCATACGCCCTAGTGGCCGCGTACGCTGTGGTTCCCCCCTCCCTTTCCCAAATGCCTAGTACTGAAAATTGTTTGTCCAATATCTTCGGTGTTTATTATCCGATTGGGCTGCAACTCGCACCAAACATGCAAAGCATCTAAAGCTTTAATCGTGCAAAATCGTGAATCCAGTGACTCTAAACCTGTATATACTAAGAACATTTTTGTAAATTTGAGGAGGAGGGGGATTAGATAGCAAATTAAAAACATAAACTTGGCTTGCCTATGTAATACACGAACCAAACAAAAAAAAAATTACGTCTCTAGCTCTTATAGTTTCCGAGATCTCGGTGTTCATACAGACAGACGGACAGACAGACAGACAGACAGACAGACAGACAGACGGACAGACGGACAGACGGACATGGCTAGATCGACTCAGCTCGCCGTCCTGATCAAGAATATATATACTTTGTGGGGTCTGCCACGCCTCCTTCTGCCTGTTACACACAAATGTCATTTGCACAAACTTAATAGACCCTTTTGTACTTTTTTAAAGTACAGGGTCTAAAAAGTACAAAAGGGTCTATCAACATTGTGCAATTGTCAAAGTATATATTTTCTTGCTCAGGTCAGCGAGCCGATCGATGTAGCCCTCCTCTGTCTGTTCGTCTGTATGTCCGTCTGTCTGTATCTCATAGATCTCAGAAACTATAAGCGCTAGAGAGTTAATTCTTTTTTTCTTTGGTTCGTGTATAGCATAGGTAGCTCAAGGTAAAGCAAAGTACAGGGTTTCCTAATGTCGGTTGCGTCCGACTATATTGGATTATTTATTATTATTCTTAATTAACACAAATACAATCAAATATTCATTACACTTATTATTTTGCGAAACACACGTCTGCTCTGTACGAACTCTCCTCCAACCGTGTTTTTATTCGCTTCATACATACATATTCAATTCGCTCTAATACATCAATTCGCCCTATTCATTTGACTTACATATTAGTAAATTTGTTTACTTCTTTTGTGAAATTCTTAAATCTTACATACATATTTCTTCAAAAAGATCAAAAAACAAAAAAGAAGTAATTAGTAAAAATCTAACAAACATTTTCTAAGGTTCTGTTAAAACTTTTCAGTTAATTCATAGATTTGTTTGTGCTGGAAAACTTTAATTTCTGTTAGCTGTGTGCCTGACAGCCGTTTACTTTTCTGTTTAATTTTGCACTCATTATAAACACTTAATCACAGCCTGTTCGTTGACTGTCGCTTGTCGACTGTGGACTGTCGACTGTGTCAGTTTGTCAGGTCACTGGGGCATGTCTTGAAAACAGTGAAAAGTAATTTACAAAATACAATACAAAAAGGAAAACAAACTTATCATTGCTCATGTTACCCACAAGGGGCATTAAAAGCACGAACGAACAAAAAAAGAAAATGTAACGAAATTAAGAAAAATATAAAAATACGAGGTGTCAACAATTTGCTGCTCATGCGACGTTTCCCACTTACCGTTTCCAAACACGCGACTTCTTTTTTTTCGATAAAGTGTATTAAAAGATAAATAAAAAAAAAAACAGGAAAAACAAAATAAAATAAATAAAGGCAGCAAATTCAGCAAAGTGTAGCATTATATAAGTTATTTATGTTGATATGAACAAAAAGCAAACATAATGCACATGAGCCGAAGTTGGGGGACAGAACACATAATAAACCGAAAGTCATGTCCCTTAGGGGTAGCCGGATGGGGGGAATCGCAAAAAACGAGAAGAAAGCAGCAGCCAAAGCTTTTCAATAACACGTAAAAATCTTTAAAAATTGAAATTTATTATTTAAACAGCCCTGTGGGGTGGGGAGGGGTATATTACAGTGATGGGAGGGGAACAAACAGGAAATGCATTGCAAGTTGCTAAACATGTCTGACAGTTCGAAGAGTCGAGGCGTAACTCTCCGGCGGAAGCACCAAAATTATTGTATAGATAATAATAAGATATTAAGCACTTTTGAACGGAAGTTTTTTAGCTCTCTTTCTTGTTTAAAGTTCGTGTTCTGCGATGGCAAATTTATAATTTATGAGGAATATTAAGCAATGCGAATAGCTGTTTGGAAATGAAGCAAAGGCAAGATGACTGATATACTACATTCGTGTATAACTGTGAACTAACTTAGAATACGATTAGCCGAGAGTTTAAAGTGTTTCTAAAGAGAAGATAAAAAAATAATGATAAATGTTTTTAAACTTGTGACTGGGTTGTGGCTAACACCAGCATTCCACCACTCAGTTGAAAACAAATAATATGAAAATTCAAATTTATAAAGAAGCACCCATATTGAAAGGACCAAGACAAAGTCTAAGTGCTGTGCAGTAAAGGCACAGGAACTCAGGGAAATATGTGGAATTCAACGTGTTGCTGTCCTTGCGAACTGCAGGACCTCTCAGGTTATTATATTTATTGTTTTTTGTGTGCATTATTACAATGCCACTTGTTATTGTGCCCTGCCCATTTGCTGAAATGCTTTTTGTCTTTGGTATTTTATTGTATTATCATTGCGCATTGTTTTACTGTGCAGTTGCCTAGTTGGTTGTGTGCCTGCTGGCAAGTTATTTCAAGCAAAAGGTAATAAATTTTAAGCAGCTTAACACTGTTGCTCGCTGGCTTGTGAATGCTCTGTTGGCCATACAGTGCTCGCCATAAGCACATGCACAGTTGGGCCAGTAGGTTTGTTACTTTGCAAGTGTTTATATTTTGATGGCTGGCAGTGTGCTGGCATAAAAGGAGAGCTATACAGTGGCTGCACCTGTTAAAGACTCTACCAAAAGCATTTGATGCTATTTAATCCAGTTATTTGCGAGTTTACACAATAAAAAGCATGAGTCGTCGTTAGTTACTTAGTTACTTCGTTTGTATGTGCTGCCAAAGTCTAGTTAATTAATTATCTTTGGAGCATAGCTGACATGCCAAATGAATGAGTTATAACTGGAAATAGCAATGACCAGGCCATTGCCATAGCCACTGCCAGGGGCAAGTCAGGCTAAACAGGATTGAAATTTATAGTTTCAGGGACAAAAGAAACAATTAGTTAAGGCTCAGGCAGATGTAACTGCAATCAGCTACAGTTATATTTAGATCCTATTTATCTTTATTGTATTTAGTAATATTCCTCTTTTTTTCAAAGTACTGTTTATATTTTTACAGTCTAATAAAAATTACATGCCCTTCACGCTTAAGAGCAATGCTAAGCTGTAACTATTGTTAACGCATATTGCCACTCTATTATTTATGTCGCTAGGTGAGGGCGTGCCCCAATGCGTGGATAGTTCTTCAAATGGCACTTGTGTGTATAAATAAGTAATAAATACGCTTAGTCGCATCAAAAAGTGGCACTAACCGAAAAATAGTTGACAGAAGTAGAAATCGCAATTGCTAGAGACAAAATTCAGACATATGTATATATACATACATCTGATGGCGTGTATAAGGGTGAGTGTGAAGTGGCGCCTGTATTCGTCACACAAATACAAAAAAGTTTCTCGAGTTGAGTTTTCGTTGGTTACTGGCTTGCGGCTGACGACATATGAGGAGCGTTCACAGACCAGCCTGGACAAGGACCAGTACTCAGTACCCGGTACCCAGTACCCAATACCCGGCACCCGGCACCGGTCTCATATAATTTTAAAGTGCTTCCGTTTGTGGTGACAACGCCCAGAGAGCAGCAAGCTAGAAAGAACCTATGGGAACTGCACTACTGGTTAGAGTGTGGGCAAACCCAAGCGACAAACACTGGTGCCATTAAAATATACTAAGGCAAAATAAAATTTAAAACTAACTGCCACACACTGACAAAATCACAAGAATCCCACCGTGCACCGTATAGACGGGGGGGCAAGCAACAAACGTTTTTACACAAAATTTTATGCCAGAATACTTTTTTGGGACCGGGCAGACGGACCCAACCAAACACCTGTGGTTGGTGTGCTTCACATCACCCCAGCACTCTTTTGCACACACTCAACGCTGTGATGCATAGTATATATGATTTATGACTTCCGGTTTTCGGTTTAGCCAGGGCAGCAGCAACTGTTGATCCTTTCGTCTGTTTTAGTGCCTTACCAAAGTGAATGAAAATGAGATTTCAATATCTCTTTTAGCAGCATTAAAGCTCTGATTTCATGCCAATTAAATTTGGCTTTCAAGTTGCCACTCCTCTTTCTCTCTGCTCTGTACGCTATTCAAATCGAATAATATTGATCTAGTGTGACTTCTTGGCTTCTGTGTCCTTTTCGCTAGCTTTGGTGTCAATTTGTGCGCGCTATCGTCATGGCAATCGTTTGCTACGCAGCTGATTTCCATCTAAAGTTATACGACACAGCACACGCAGAGTTGCGGAATATATATAAATGCATGTACATATGTATGAATGTACTCTTATGGCACACACACACACATACATGCATGCATACATACACTTATATTCATTCAACTGCCACATGGGCCAAGGTGGCAGATGTCAATAAGTGCCAGGCACAAAAAGCAGCACAATAATAGAGAGAAAGAAAGAAGAAAGCGCAGTAACAAAAGTAACGTTTGACACCCAATTACGGCGTGAAATCAAAAGGAAATTTCTTTAGGGAGTATGTGATGGAGCCAATATTCAACAAGACCAACATCTACGACAATAATAAGAGCAGAAGCAACAGCAGCTGACAATGAGCGCAGTGGGGTTTTCTGATTCGGACTCTGTGATAATAAAGTTATAAACAAAACTACGATTACTAACCCTATTACTGTGTTTTGCAAGCATTTGGTGTTAATTTTAAAATAACTTAGATAAAAATATATGGGATTACAATTATAAAAGTTTTTTTAAAGGGTCATTTCAATATGAAAATAATTAAATGTTTATAAAGAACTATGGAAACAAAATTAAAGGACAACTCTCAGCTCCCAATCAATCTTGTGCTTTTTTCAGAGGTGAATGTTTCGATTAATTGACACAAAAATAAGAGAGGACCGCAAGATATACTCTATCGATCCGTGATTCCGTCGCAATTCAAATTATAATTGTGTTTACATTCTGTATCTTATGCTAATCCTACATATATCTTATCTAATTATATCTAATTAATCCAGTATTTATCATTACAATACTGTTGAGAATAAACGCAGTAAATAAAGCTGTTTTATTAAAGTTTAACATCTCATATTAATATAGCATGAAATATAATTAAAACACCTGGTGAAGAATTCAAATATAATTTAATCATATGTATGCATGCGTAGTAAAATTCATAAGAGTACCTTGATTAGAGGAAGCTGTTGATTTATATGATTAGATATTTTCAAAAATATTATTAACAATGGAGTCCATGGTAATATCAAGAAATCATTAGATTTGGCATGTAGTAAAACTCCGTAAACCTTCTTCAAACAACAGGAGAATTGTAAGTCTTAAAGTTTCAATACCAATAAATAATCTCAGTAAGGTAGACATTTATGTCTCTTATTACTCTACTCTCTACTCTAGACTCTACTACTCGCTTAACTAATGCGTATCTGCGAGACGTGCAATCTTAACTTTATCTTGTTTGTATTGCTACTATCACATAGGCAACAAGTACATATTTTACCGGAAACCATTTCAATGTAAAGAGCTATAGGACTTTTACATACATATATCGGTAATTCATACAGTATTTATGTATATGAATATTTATATAAATATAGTATTTCAATTCATTTGATTATTTTTTGCTTTTTGTAAATGAATATTCGAGTAAATATGTATTGTATTTATGCGCCTTTTGATGTTGGCTGTAAAAGTATTTGATAGCCTTGTGGCTTTGCTTTTGCCTTGTGCTCGTGTAGATGTGACATATTAATTACTTTTTCGAATAGTAAATGCAAATAAACTCTGGCAACGTTCATGGTAATCAAAATGGACAGCTATAAAATAATATGCTGTAATAAATTATTGTTAAACTCGTTATTCAAACAACTCATTTGACTCAATTAAAGTAGATATTCATAAATAAATATACTTAATTAGACTCTTTGGCCATTAAATGTAAGCCACAACAGAATGAAAGCGATATTGATGCAGATGCAAGTGTGGCCTACTTAGAAGAGTTGTTTGGCCATCAAACCAGTGACCAATGGCTTTGAAACTGTGTTTCCGCTTTGTTGCAAACGAAAAAGCCACTAACGATGCTAATCACTTCAACTAACTAAAACGCTTCAGATAGCACAACAACAGCAACAATGAGCAGTTGCAAAACATTTCCAGGTGGCTGACAACTGTGCAGATACATCTATACATCTCTATATATGCGTGTGTGTGTGTGTGTGTGTGTGTGCTTATCTCTGTGTGTGCATGTGTTGGTGCGTGCGTGTGAGTGCATTCGTGCGATTTTGATGAATTTGACAGTTGTGGGCGCTTGCACTGACAGCTGCTGTGCATTGGCATGGCAACGCCAGTGCTAACGGTAATAGTAACGGTAACAGTGTTGCTGTTGGCCAAGGGGATGGCTTTCAACGCTTTGGCAACTCTACAACAACGGGGCAATTCGACAAACCACAACCCACGACTTCCGTGTGGCGCCATGTTCGCCCCTAGCCTACATATACAGATATACACACATATGCATGTTTGTGTGTATTTTTATGTGTGTGAAAATGTTGCTGAATTTGCATTAATTTTGAATTGATTGCTTACATTTCAAACAGTGCACACTAATATAATTATAATGCTTCCATATATGTACGCAAACACACGCACACACACACACACGCAAGGGGACTCTGTGGTATTCCGGTTGTCATCATTACCTAGCCATTGTTGCTTGTGTTATTGTTGTTGTTGTTTCTATCGTACTGTCTAACGCTTGCATATTGCGGTCAACACACAGTCAGCCATCAAGGCCAAAACATTGGCAACAAGGGGAAGGCAGCTGGGGGAAGGGAGCAGCACTAACATGCCTAACTACTCCAACCTATCAATGCCTTTATCCCAACTCATGTTGTATGCATGGATTGCATTCAATGCCAAAAAACCACAAAATTCATAAAATACCAAAATAATGTCATCGCATTGAATGGAATTTTATGCATCCATGAGCCAGAAAAGGTGGTCAAATTGATAAAGCACTAGGGATATACTATATGAAAAAGAGTATGTATAGACAGGCACAGATAGAATGAACGATATAACTATTGCAAGAATTATCTGTGCATAATTTGATGAAGAAAATAAAATCGAAATTAAAATGTATATTTACATTTTCATTTCAAAGTATGTTATTTATAACTTACATATTGCATTTCATTTAACAGTATGCTTAGATATAACGATGATAATATAAATTACTGTAATATATCATTACACGAATCAAGGAATTCGTATATTTTCGGCTAAATGAATCTTGTCAAGTTAATATCGCTTAGAAGAGTATTCTATGGAACTTAGTAGAAGATTTTGAAATAACGCGCCACAGCAGATCATTCGATGATTTCGCGTTTAAAATCGCAATAAAATCCATTTAAGTCAAATTTTAAAGGTGGTAAATGTCCTTTGATGACAATACTCGATTCAATTCATTTTTTGTTTGTTCAATATATTGAGGACTCCATATACCGGAAGGTATAGACCAACTTCCTTAGCTTTATTGATCATATAGTAAGAATATGACGGTTAAAACAGAGCCTGTGCTCATGAAGAACTTCGAGATCATTTACAATATTGATTCGTTCTAAAGAAGTAATGAAGAAGTGAAAAGTTGATTAACGGAACACCATTAATACAATTTGATTAAATCTGATTAGAGAGACTTGTGAGTAGGGAACATAGATTTTCACATCTCTCAGAGTACATTAAGGCAGCTGTAGTCATCTCCTACATCGGGAAGAAACAAATCACGGAAGAAACAAGGGAACAACTATTTAAGCAGACTTAAAAGCAAAACTATTAAGTAATAAAATAAACTTTTTGTGCTCCCATGTAATTGGAAAATATATAAATATTATACAGTTCAATACATGGAAGAATTATTTGATTCTGGTGTTTTGTAGATAGTGGTTGGTAATGTTTTTATATTATTTGGCAATTATTTGTTACGCTTAAGTAAACATAATATAAAAGCGAGGCTTTTATAGAAACCAAATCGAGGCCGGGTTCAAAAAAATGTTGTTCAAATATTGCCAAATATGAATTCAATTAAAAAATTAAATAAAAATTGCATTTTTAAAAGCTGGAAACAGCAGCTCATGTCCATTTGTGTGCGGAATTTGTTGTTGCAGAATATTTTAATTAAATTGTTATTATTATTTTTCGGCGTTGTTGTTGGAGTTGTGTGTGCGTGCCATTGCAACTGATTTTGTTGTTTTGCCAGCAGAGATTTATTTATTTATATTGATGGTCAGTACACACACTCACACCCTCACAGAATATGCGTGTACACATTGAGTATCTGCTTGTTTACATTGTGGATGTGGATGTGGATGGTGGGTAAGGGCAGAGGCTGTACAATGCTCAAGGCAATTGAAGCGTGCATATAATAAAATTACATTTTGCCAGTTAATTCAGTCGATTCAGTTAGCACTGATTTACGGAATTGTTGATTTATAAACAACAAGTGTATTATTATTATTATTAACCAAAAAGTGCAGCATGCAAATTAATTGTAGTTGAAATAAAGTGTAATTAAGTGCCCCGTTTACCCACTCTTTAAACCGGTATCGTCTCTGCTCAGATGCCGCAGAATGTTGGCTTGCAATTAGTTTAATTGGCAGGCATTTACAAATATATTTTAAAGAGCTTTTCATCAGCATGATGGTAATTACGAAAAGCTTCAACTTTGGTCAAGAGTCAGTCGTACTGCGTAAGCCTTCAATTAACTGTAAGCTGGATTGAAATACAAAACTTACAGTTTGAACTGTATGTATATGAAAGTAAACTTGAAATCATCGGAATTTTTAATTAATTTCAAACATTGCCCGCCTTTACATTGTTTATGGCAGAAGTCCTTTGAGTTTGAGGAAGGCGCCAATATGCCTGCCTATGTTATATTGCCTTCACTTTATTGCGCTTCAAATATTTGCTTAATGCATATACATAGGATAAATCGCTCTAGTAGACTTCAATAAACAACACGGATTTCGCGTTTGTCTTTCCGCCTCATGGAGCACAGGCTGGCCAAAAGGATAAGTTTATAGTATACCGCGTATAAGCAGTGTTGACATGCTTAACGCTTCACTGGCAAATACATTCAGAGCGAGTGCCACGCCTACAGTTTGACCTTTCTGCCACAACAGAGGCCGTCGAAATGAAACAAACAACAGTTCGCTGAGCGACAATCAAACCGCAGATACACTCCTCCAGCGGATGGGGAGGAGACACGCCCTCAACTATGCAGGAGCATGCAACAGCACCTGCAGCAGCAAAAGACAGTGGGAGAATTTGTGGCTTCAATTTAAAAATAAAAAAAATAAATTGTGAGATAAAACTAAAAAGCCAAGTGGAAAAAAAGAGACAAAGTTGAATGCGGCTATGTCGTCGCTCTGTTTAATAAAACTTTCAACAAACTCAATTAACAAAACTTTGTGCCGGCCGCAGCCAGTAAGAAATGCAAGAAAAGTGGCATAAACAAGGCAAACAAACAACTTGGGATAAACTGCAAGGGAGTAGGAGAGTGGCGAGAGGGCGGAATGCGAGAGAGAGAGGAATTCCAACTAGGCGCTGATTTATTGTGCATGCCGGCAGAAGTGTAAACGGATATGCTAAAGAGACAATTCCTTCAACGAGCGCCACTGTCTGGCATCTTTTTGGCATTGAAAGTCCATTTAACATTTTGTCATTTACAGTTTTGAAATAGTTTTTGAAAAGTTGACACGACCAAAGCATAAAAACAAATCTAAGCGAGGGAAACGCAGGGCTGAGGAGAGACGGACAAGCGGACAAGATGGAGAACTACAGAGTGCAATAAAATTGCATCGCAAAACACAGAAAACAATTGCTGACAGTCCGGAAACAAACAAAAGCAAAAGCAAAAGCAAAAGCAAAATACAATGGAGTGTGAGATGATAAAGGAACGAGGGCGTGTCTAAGCGCTGTTCCCACTGTTATATTAGGATTGTCAACAAGCGCGTTATAAACTTTTATAGCAACAGCAGCCACTGCAACTGAAATGGGTAACTTTTTATAGTCCAACACAGCGCAAGAGTAATCGAAAATGATGTGTCCACAATGGATATAAGCAAGAACGCCAGAGGCAGAGGCAGAGGCAGAGGCAAAGGCGCCACAGTCCAGTTCAGGCGTAAATTGGCTGCGAAATAATAGAATGAAATGAGGCTCTTGATGCAAATTGATTTGGATTAGAAACTTTTAAAACACACACACGCAGACAGACAGACATACAGACAGATGGACAGACGGACGGACAGACGGATAGCAGAAAATCATCTCCCACATGCCAAATAACTGAAAATATAAAAGAAGACTCTCAGCTGCCGTCGTTACCCGTTTTATTTCAGCTGTTTGCTCTGCCTCGGCTCAACAAAATGCATAAAAATTTATCACCTAACCGGGCAAACAGCTGCAGTTTCATGGCACAACCAAGGAATACTTAGTGCTGCCAGTGCAATATTCGAGCACACTGAGCAGAGTACAACAAAATCAATTTTCAAAGCATGAAAATAGGAGTATTCAATTTAAAGAGATTCTCCCGATTGAGTAGCAGAAAATAATCCAGAAATTGAGTGTTAAAACTGCAATAGACAATTTTAAGTGCTGAAGCATTTTTATTATACTACATACGTATACATGGGAAGTTTCCACAGCTAATGCATTAGCTGCCTTATATTCAGAGTGTCCTCGTACCAAACCTGATATGCTTTCAATTACGAATTTCAGCAAATACGTTGTGAAATTGCCCTATAAGTTGAGCAGCAATAGTTTCGTTCACTATACTTGTCATTTTGAGTGTTGGGCGACTTGACAAAAATTATTAATAAGCTCTGCCCCACTCGAGTCGGGCAAATAAATGGCCAAGTGTTGCTGTTGCAAGGCAACAGACCAAAGAGATGTGGCAAGCGTCCGCCCGATGAGAATTGAAAGAAGAGCGTCCTTCGTGTATGCACAATAATGAAGTAAGCTGTAGGGCTTGTTCTGTCCACTGTGACACTCTGTATAAAAAGAAATGGCACACACGCAGCGGCGGGGTGTTGTAGTTCTATGTAGAAGACACGGCTCCCTAGCTGGGAAAAATAACAGCAACAACAACAACATGGAACTGAACAACAAACAACATGTCGCTGAAGGACACTTGAAAACTACTATTTAATAAATGAGCGCAAACACACACAACTCTGTATATGTGTGTGTGTGTGTGTGTGTGGGTGTTGCTACGCCGGACTGCTGGCCCCCGGTGAGAGATGAGTCGCCGTCGTCGTCATCGTCGTTGTTGTTGTTGTTGTTGTTGTTGTTGTCGTTGGCGCTGGGTAAACAAACAGAGTCATTTTGCAATTCATGCATTTCCTGCGGCAACTAATTAAAAGAGTCATTCATCACAGGCAACGGGCAGTGATGGTGACGTGATGGCCTCTCTATCTATCTACCTCACCCCTCTACCTCTACCTCTGACTCTCATGTGTGTGTGTGGCTTTTACAGCAGGAGCAATGCCCATAAAAAGGCTATGGTTCAGGTTCTGGTTCTGGTTCTGGCTCTGGCTATGGCTCTGGTTTTGTATGCTGCATGCTTATTACTCTTTGCTACGTGTTGTCCTGCCACTCTGTCCCCCGCCCCCTTTCTGCAGCCACACAGTTTGTTTGGCTTTACGTTTTTATCTTTTGATACACACTCAAACAAACATGTGAGATTTGCACACATGCACATACATGCACGTTCATTATTGCTCACTTTGTGAGCAGAAAAACCCAAGTGAAACAGAGAAACCTGACAACATTTTTCGGTCATGTTTATCTTTTTTGGTCATTTCAACACATTTAAATGACACAACAGCAACAACAGAAACAGAAACAAGAGGAAGAGAGTACTGAAAGGAGAGAGGGAATCAGCTGAGTATCTCATTTTGTCTGGACTGCCCAGAGGCTTATGAGCACATATTCCGAGTGTAAGCACTGGGCTTGACTTTTTGAACCGAAATTCTTCTGTTAATTGCCAGCAACTGGCAGAGATTTTTCAGTTTAATTTTGACAATTGGACATAAGCCTAGAAGTATTCTGAATAATTGCAAATAGTTACAAATGGTTATTTCATAAATACATTGTAATGGACACACCCGACACACAAATTAAAATGCTATACCTAACATCTAATGTGCACTTGACGTGGCTTGGCATGGCATGCAAATGCCATTTCTGCCTCGTCAGACCATTAGATGACAGCTGAATAGCATTTTGCTGACCTTATATAACTTAATATGCAACATGCAATTAAAATTATGTAAAAAATTGTCACACACTGCACTACACACGCTCTCACCAAAAACAACAATTGTGAGTTGTATGTGTTGACAGTGGATATGGAAGAAATAAAAATATAATTGTTAGGAAAATATGTAAATGTGTTTTGTATCATAAATAGCACTCAGTCAGAGAGACATACACTCACACACTATTGGGAACAAATTGAGGAAGTACGGTCAGCGGTACGTGTTGTTGCAAGGAGCAGTAGGGAGTCAGAGAGACAGCAAACAAATAGACAGCACCAACTGAGAGACCAAACTGACCGAGAGACTGACACACGCACGACATGACTGTAACATGTAATTATTTTTCAATAAAACCCAAGCCAACCAGCAAAACAATAATAACAACAATAATAAGAGAAACGAAACAGCGAAAACAGCGATGACAACATGGCGTATGAGCGTCCGGGGCAAATAAAAAAAAATAATAATAATAAAAGAAAGTACTTGCAAATCAAGGGCTGTACGACACAGTACTACCCTTTATACTATCATTCATACATAAGTATTAATAATATATACTGCATTAGAAAATTCTATCAATATATATATAATAATATACTATGTACATAAGTAGGTATAAACTGTAAGTAGATACGGTTTATTTCTTAACGTCCTCAAATCGATCTTAAATCAATAACAAGAAAAATGTTGAACTACCGTCATTTGACACCTATAGGTATGTCTATAGAGATACACCACATTTATCATAAAATTCGACTTAAAAACTGGTAATGAAGACAAAAGCTGAAAACATAATTAATTATTTTGCATTTGTCAACATTTTATCAGTGAATCCCGTATAACGCAGATAAGCTTATCAAAATAGATACTTATTTCCTCAAATTTTAAGTAAATACAGAGTGTAAGTTAACACACTATAAAAACACTAACCCAATAATTACTATTTTCTTATATAATTAAATGGATTAGAAAACACCGGTTTAAATGAAAACTAGTGATAAATAATAATATTGCATAATACATAAATAAACTTACAGTTATGGTCAAAAATTCAAAAATTCTTTAAAAAATGGTCGCAAATAAAAGTATTTAAAGTAGTTTTCCGTCCCGCATATGAAGGACCACCTGGGAAAACCTATTCAATTGGTAAGTTAGGGAAAACAGATACCGCATATGATGATAAAATGAAACAAAAATGTCTGCCATATATGCGTCAGCAACAGTTATAACGGCTCGCTGACTGCGCTTGCGACAGGACTCTGACCAGGCAAAAATAAAGAAAAAAGAAAACGAGATATGAAAAACAATAAAAATAAAAATATATTAATTTGCACGAGAGCGAAAAAAGGGAAATGCGTACGAGTACATGCCGCGTCGGGGGGAGGAGATGGAGCAGTCGGATGGCAGTGAAGACGCGTGGCAAGTGACCACAGCGTTTTAACAGGAGCATTTTTATTAAAACAAAAATAATAACAGCTTCGCTTTGCTTGTTGTCTTGATTTTTGCTGGCCATGCCCAATTGCAGCTGCTGCTGCTGCTGCCACCCCCGCCGGTCGCCGTTCATCGGTCGCTTTAGCCATTTATAGAAATATAAAAACAAAAGGCAACGCGTGGCAGCAACAGCATGAAAATTCAGATGAGAAATGGCGTATGACATGCGTCTCTTGCCTCCCTGCCACACTCCTGCAACACTCGTAATGTCCAATGTGAAACTTTTCTTTTAGCTGAGTTTCTCTTCTCTGCGGTTGACAGCAGCAGCGACGTCGACGTCAACAGCAGCAGCACCAGAAACAACAATAAGAGCATTTAAAGACAGCGAGCAAGAGGAATTTTTTTATTGAATAAACAAATTTATCAAGCGGGACAACTCACACACACACACACACATACACGCTCTGTGTGCAGCAGATTGAGAAAGAGAGGCCAAAAGAGAGCGGGGACGGCACAAAGCGAGACATAATTAAATTTCATTTTTGCAAAATCAAGCCGCTTATTGTTTGCTGTTTACCAAAAAGCCAAAAGGCTCACAGACATACAACAGCGCTACAGAGTGAATATATAGAATGGCGTTGCCATGCAACAAACAAATTTTTCACATACACAAAAGTCACAGATAAAAGGTGACAAATAAAAGAGAAGAACTGGAATTCCATGCAGAGGAACTGAGGGGACAAAGAAAAAGGATTTCGACTGGACATTGGTATCCTGCATATGGTGCAACAGAAATGAGTATACCAAGCAGCAAATGCAACATTAGAAATAATTTATAAATATTAATAATAATAATAATCATAATAATAATAATAATAATAATAATAATAATAATGTAGCAGCGAGAACAAACGCACAGTTTCGATGTTCACGCAAGACTGACACTTTATTTTTATTCCTCTTTACTCCTTTTGCTCGCGTACATTCGACAGTACGGTACATTGCATTTCGTCATGATCTGTATATGTGTAAACTTAAATACTAAATATGTGTGAACTTAAAGAATACATAGAAGCTTAACCTACTTATGACTACTTATGCTTAGACCTGTAAACAGGGTGATTAGATTATATTGCCACAATAATAATATTAATAATTTGTAATTTATAAATATTAAATAAATTATAGACTATTTGTTATTATTAACAATACGCTTTAACAGCATTTAAATATTTTTAGTAAGTCTCTGAATGCCTTTATATACATATGTCTCAATTCCTTACGACCATTTTTGATCAACCCTAAGGACCTTTGGCTCTACTGTACCAACACAAGTCAACACTGTGGGGTTAACCGCCACATTTGCAGCGACTAAGCTAAGTAGCCTTGCTTTCGTGTGAAATGTGAAAAGCAAAGCAGAGGCAGAAGAAGGAAAAAAGCACTAATTAATTTCATGCACATAGTACATGCCAAAGAAACTAATTAAGCTCTGACTCTGATTAACAGTAAAAACAGCGCTCGCGCTCTCCATCTGTGCTCCATCTGTGCTTCGTGTCCCTTTCAAATGCCCTATCCCGCTGTGCTGCATACTTTTGTGCGCATCAAAGCGAAATAATCAACAAATGTGCCAAACACACACACACACACACACACACACACGCGTGCTTATCAGCAGAGAGCGAAATGAGCGCTTACAAATGTCAATGGAGAAACGCTTAAAAAAACCTAGCTCTAAAAGAAAGCTCCATTTTTTCGAACTTCAAATGGAAACCGTCAATGGCAGTGGAGCATCTAGTCGAACCTGAAGGAGAGTATGTGTGCTTGGTCAGTCAACGCATTTTAATTAGCGTATCACTGAATCCTTTGACCTATGTCCTGCGCCATTCCCCTCAATTCTCACGCGCTCCGCATGCATAATGGAGGTCTGTCAATCTATAAACTGGCAAACTGCCGTCAATAGTTTAATCATAAAGTATAAGCGAAATGGGTAACCATAACAACCATTCACCAGAGCGAAAGACTAGCTCTATCGACAGTCGGGAATCAACATGCACGTGTGTGTATGTGTGTGTGTGTATGTGTTGGGCAGCGGCCCATTCATATAGTTGGTATTGTATTGAGCACTGTTGTTGGCTAGCTAAGCCTCTATTCAATTCATAGTTCAATGGTCCAATATCAAAAAGCAGCTAAATGCCTTTTGTGTGTTGCTTTATTCTGCTGACTGCGGCTCTATTCAATAGTCTCTTACCTATTGATAGACCTCCCTGCCACTCTCTTTCTCTGAGTTTCTCCTTCTCTGTTTATGGCTGTACTTAGTTGAGTGATTGATAAATTTCACTTGAATTTCGCCGCTTGAAATTATTATTTGCCTGCCTTTTATTATAGGTAAGTACAACCAGCTTGGTGTCTGACTTCACTATAATACAACTTAATTAAAGCTTGAACTCTCTACCCCAAGCATAGCTAAAATGTATTAAGCCAAATACTATATAATATTTAGTGCTATCCGCCACAAAAATATTATTTCGCGTTCACAACTAGACAATTACGTTATGTAGATAATATAATATCGATTTAGTAGTAGACAATTATATCATATAGACTTAGATCAATATTTGAACATTTCGATTAAAATGCTCAAGAGTATTGTTAAACATTTATTTCTTCATTATGTGCAGCCCTACATTCTTCATCTACTGAATATGAACTCTCTGAACAAAAGGGTCTATTAAGATTGTGTAAGTTCGAAATGTATTTAACAGGCAGAAGGAGGCGTGGTATACACCACAAAGTGTATATATTCTTGATCAGGACGACGAGCTGAGTCGATCTAGCCATGTCCGTCTGTCTGTCCGTCTAACCGTCTGTATAAACACCTAGATCTCGTAAACAGTAAGAGCTAGAGACACCATATTTGGCAGTTAGATGCCCCTATAGTGCAAGCAGATCAAGTCTGTGTTAGATTTTAGATACCTACGCTCCCTCCCCCAAAAACCGCGAAAAACCACCACAGCCACAATTATAAAGATACAAGCTATGCTGTGAATTGTGGCCCAATCGGATAATAAACACCGGAGATATTCGAGATTAAAGTTTCCGCACTAGTCGCTACAAGGCAAGGGGGGCAGCAGAAAGTAAGTAAGTGAGCTGCGCTCTCACATATACAGTTTTACTCGTAGTCAAACCGGGTTTCTACTCGTGCCTGGGAGCTCTCGCACAGACTGACGATACACATATTTAAGTGTATAATTAAAGTGAAAATTAAATCACTTAAAATTGAATTTTAAGGAACACATAAGTCGACTCTTCATTGGAATTCTATTTAATTACTACAATATATGAACTGTATAAATGTCGACATTTGAACTTGAAGAAATCATTCAATTTGACATTATTCGTCCACATACAAATAATACATAAATTTGTCGGAAATGTACGCATTGAAGTTTAGGCTTGGTCCAAAAATAGTCGTTAAGACCTGTTATTGCCGTGCAATGCATATAAAACGACGTGAGGCCTATGAGCAATCCTTTAAAATTCTGGGCGTGCACAATCAAGCCGATCAGGACACTGTACGTCAGGCATATTTGAATCTGGTAAAGCGAGTGCATCCAGATGCAGATACACCAGAGGCTAGCAGCGAACGCTTTCAGAAGGTGGATGAAGCTTTCAAAATGCTGCAGAAGAAGTTTGCTAAAAGTCAAAGAGATATCCCTGAGGCCGATGAGGAGACAGTGGAGACTGGCATAAAGCATACCGCTCCCCAGCATCGTCAATATCTGTCGAACGAAGGCATTGGGATGGGGTCACCCTTCCAGCGTGAGAAACAGTATCAACAGGTGCGAGCCATGAAGGCACAGGAACGTGTATTGGAACATCGTGTCGGAAAAACAGCCAAAGGTGGGAGTGCGCTTAGGCGAATAGATGGTGACCAACATGCGATTAAGACTATGTATGGCATTGAACGCGTGGTTGAGGACCTCATACAAGAGGCAATGTTGAAAGGTGATTTCGATAATCTTCGTGGAGCTGGCAAACCCCTTTCAGATGCCCATATGCAGAATCCCTATATAGACTTTACCACGCACAAATTAAACAAGATTATGTTGGATAATGGCTTCACACCGGAGTGGATTACTCTCGGTCGGGACATACGTGAAACCACAAAAGTGCTGAAGCAGAAAATGCGAACAGAACGCCTCTATTATGGTGACTGGCCCCTGACCAACCCAAAGGAACACACAGCCTGGCAATCCTTTCAGAAAACACTGGCAGAGGAAGTGCGTCAGCTCAACCAGCTCATTGACAAATATAATCTTATTGTGCCTATTCTAGGCAATCAGTTCTTCCGTATTCGTGTGGAAAAACTAGCCGAGGACATCTTTACAGAAGCTAACCTACCCCGTAATATCCAACGCGGAGTAGTCATTGCCAAGAGCTCTCCTACCAGAGCCCCTGAAGCGGGCATAATTGAGAAACTATTCGCATTTCTTCGCTAGAAATTAAAAGAAACTTATGTATGTACTATACGTTTATAAAAAGTAAATAATTAGTAAATAAGTAATGTAAATAATTACTGATTAGAGTCGACTTTGTTCATCTTCAACCCACATGTCTTGTAAAGATTTGACGGCATTAAGGGCACTGTCCAGAGGCAGGAAACCAACGAAACACGCGTAACTAATTAAATTTGAACGAATCGACTCTGCTGCTCACTGACAAAATGTTTGAAATTTAAATTAAGTTGAAGGCAAAGATAGAGCTGAAGAGTAAGTCGGGGAAGGGGCAGGGGAAGTGGCAGGGGCAGGGAACGGAGCAAACAATGGTGACTATTGTGGCTTTGGCACACACACGTACGCGTGGGCGCCTGGCAAGGACATGGCGCGTATGTGCTGTGCACCCAGTCTTCTCTGCATGTCTTCCTGCTGTCAGTGCCACCGTTTGAGGTTAAGTTTTTGAGCTGACAAAGCATTGCAATTGCAACGACAGCGGCAATGGCAATGGCAGAGGCAGAGGCAGCGGCAGCATAGACCACGACGTCGGATATCCTGGCAACGTGCTCCTAGGTCTCTAAGTGATTGTCTCCTCACGTGTATGCTAGGCGCCTGGGCAAGCAGTCCGTGGGCGTGGCTGTGCATGAGCAAGCGCAGGGAGGCGGAGACGCCATTAATTCACGACTTGTAATTTCCTCACTTCAACTGCATGCGCCGACAACAACGACGCCGACGATGACGACGAGGATGATGATGATGACGTCGCCACTCACAGGTCCCCGAAAACTGTTTTTGACTATCAATTAAAGACAGTCAAGTCAGGCTCCGGCTCTCCGGCTGCCTGGCGGGCCTGATCCCTGCCTTGTTTCTAGCTGCCTGGAACCTATGTTGGCCTAAACGTTACGCTTCGGTGTACGTCGAACGTTTTGCATGTGTCACCTAATTAAAATTTTGCGCAAGCGACCATTTCAAGTCTATTAATTACCTAGACTTCTCACATTCAGAGCCAAAGACAAAGGTGCTCATTCCTCGTCCTTGTATGCCGTCCTACTCGCCTTTTGTTATTGGTATGTCCCCTATCTCCCCCTCTGAAAAACGTAAATCACTGTGAGGCGAGGCCAAATGCAATCACTCGCCTCCAATTTTCACACCCATTGTCAACAAAAATCTGTGCAACTGCGACAGGACCTCTTTCCAATTCCTTCATCATTATGCTCTGTGATGAATGTGTGTCTCTTTGTGTGTGCGTATGCGTATGTGTGTGGATGCGTGTGTGTGTGCAGTGTGTGAGGCGTCATTGTCCTAAAAGCTTACACGCAACATTTCATTCAGATGTCGCCTTCGTCGTCATCGTCACTTGCAGAACTTGGCAGTAATTTTGAGTTGTGCACAGCGAATATCGCTCGGAAAGAATTGGACTGGCATAGGGAGGGTGGATTGTCAGCAGAGACTTTGAGGTTGTTGAAGAGGGGACACTCACACACTCAGACAATCGCAGTGCATACACCAATGCGTGCAGCCACAACTACGTGGGGGATGTATATGCCATGGGGCAGGTCACAACCGATACTTGGCTGGACAGTGCACTGGAAGAAATATAATACAATGCATATGATGTAATGCAAATTACAAATTACAAATCAAAAAGTCAACACAGTTCAAAATTATGGCTTTTTTTTATTCCCTTACTTTTCATTTAAAACTTGTTTCGCATCTCATTTATCATACGTCATAATTTTCCCTCTTCTATTCCCGAATGTTTCACTTTAGTGATTGATTTCTATTGTATATGTACATATATGTATTTATATGTCTATTCAAAAATTAATTTTAAATCAAATAATATTTTATTTATATTTTTTAGCCTCTATAGTTTAGAAAAACTCAAAAGGGTCTATTAAGCTTGTGCAAATGACATTTGTGTGTAACAGGCAGGAGGAGGTGTGGCAGACCCCATAATGTATATATATTCTTGATCTTGGTGTCACATGTTCGATATGTTATCCCTCTCCCCTTTAAATTCGCAAAAATATTCCCAGCATGTAGAGTTTTAAAGTGACTGCCTTTCTTGGCATGAATAAAGATAAGATGCGTCGAATGTTTGGTGCGATGTGCAGCCCAATCGGATAATAAACACCGGAGATATTGGACAATCAATTTTCTGTACTAGGCATTTGGCATAGTACGCGGCCAACAGGGCGTATGCGTGATTTTTAATGGCGAGTATGTATGTAAGTGTGATTATTGGTTAGTGTTTGTTTTTGCGCGTATATTTGTATGTATAAGTGTATGTGTCTATTTGTGTATGGGTGTAGCATATACATATATAGCTGCTGCTGTTATCGACGTCCAAGACAATGCAAAGTAAAGGGTCTTCCACTGTTGGTTGCGTCCGATAGTAGCTTTCCAGGCTTTTTTTAATAAATCCCGTATAAAATTAATAGGCATGACTAATTGACAGTATCTGGATAGAAAGAAAGAAAGCTAAAACAGCCAAATATTAATACTCAAGAAATAAGTTCTTAAATTAAATTAGATTGAAAGTGTACCGAAGGCAAGGCATTTTGGAAAAAGAGCTTCGTATATGAAACATATTTTTGTATTTTCGTAGACTACGATAGTTTTGAAATTACTGTCGTCGACTATCGATGATGCCGACTATCGATAGTTCTCCATTTCCAATAATAATGTTAATAATTACCTAATACTTATTAATTATTTATTTTGATTGAACACATTTATAATTTTTTACTTGATTTACAAAACCTGAAATTACTTGTCCTTTTATTTTAACAATTGTGTTAAATAAATCAATGAAACATTAAAATCGTTGTGCCTTCTTTTATTGCAGTGTATTTTTGGTTGCACGGCCTTTGCACAAGTTCAAAATGTGTCGGTGATTTACAACAATGTCGCCTACACAAATTTTCCAAATGTGTTTTTGCCACGAAAGCAAACACACACTCACACATCCTTACACACACACACGAAATTGACACGCATGTTGCAGTTCTGTGTGTAGACTGCATGCGACATGCCTGTGTGTGTGAGTGTGTGTTGTCCTTTGCCCAGCACGTTTCCTACACAATACTCCTAGCTCACACACACACATAGATACTGTTATGCTCCTGGAGTGTGACTATATTAGCGGAAGTGCTTTATTTAAGCTTCAGAGCTACGGAGGGAGTGGCGGAGGCGGAGGCAATGGCAATGGCCAGGACAAGGCTGGCACTCAGCCAGAGGATTCAGCGTGAAGTCGTTTGTAATACGGCCACGTAGCGTTTGGAGTTGGGGGACGATCTCAAGCGGGGGAGTTGAGCCAAAAGCGCATGGCAGGCATTTTACTTGAAGGAAATTGCATTTTCGACATTTTTCACACTTGGCAGCAGGAGCAGCAGCAGGCAATAGAGTTGCGTTTGCCTACGGTGTGCGTGTGTGTGTGTGTGAGTGTGTGGCACAAAAGCGTTGTCAGCTAGCCAAAAGGCACAACAAAAACCGTAAACAACAACAACAGCAACAGCAGGTGGCAAGGCAGAGCAGGGAGAGTAGGGACAGGGGGGGCTACTAGATACTTTGCATGCAGTCAGAGAACAACGTCAGACTACTGCTGCTGCTGCTGCTTCTAGCTTGCTCTACTTGTTGTTGGCTTGCCTCTTCGTTTTTGTCACACTTTGGCCAAAAGGTGTCAAAGGTGCATTGAATGCTCCTGTTGTTGTTGTTGTTATTGCTGCTGCTGCGTGTGTGGCATTTCCGTTCATTTGTTTTACTTTGCCAAAGGGAAATGCGCAAAAAGCGCAATCAAAGCGGAAATGAAATTTGCAGGAAGTAACAAAAACAAAAAAAACTATACTGAATTTTAAACACACACACACACACACACTTGTATACAAAAGACGCGACAAAGGACTAGAGGCAAAGCGTTCGGGATTTAATACAATTTTTGAAATGCTTTTGGCCTTCTAGGCCAATTTGTGCATGCCAACTGGCATGGTCAGGCTGCATGGCAGCGATAACAAACGCTCTCTCACACACACACTCACACACACATACTCTGCCTGTGTTCCTCTTTCGCCCTTTGCTGCATTAGAGCGCAGCGAGGCAGCAATGGGCAGAGCGTGGCACTGAGTGGCATGGGCTCTGCCGCCTGGCGACATTATTGTCAACGCTTTTGAAAGGACACTTTCGTTGTCGGGCGGGGGCGTGGCTACTGTCCGGCTATTGCATTGCGAACAGCGATACATTTTTGCAATAATTTGCCTTTCGCTTCTGGGCATTTGCTGATTTGCGTGTGGCACAGCGATTGGGTTTTAGCGCGTTGCAAATTGTCATAGCAGTGAGAGCAGTACTCAAGGCAAGACAAATGTAGCAAGTTATTTTGCAGCAACTTTAAATTCACTTTGGACACAGAAGCAGCTGAGGCGTTAATTGGGCTTGGGCAGGGGCTTAACATCAAAATTAATTAAAACAAGTTGCTAATATTTTTCAGTCCTCTTTCATGCTGAATTCTCTGAGCTGAAGGGTTGCAGTTTAGCCTTAAGCTGCATTTGTTCCTCGACTAAAGCCTGCTTTCTCGTTTTGCCATTAAATCAAATGCAGCTGTATGACATACAGACACACAGACAGACACAACACAACACAACACACAACCTGTCTGGCGTGTGTGTGCGTGTGGGTGTCTTTCTCTCAGACGACAGGCGTTGAGAGTTGGCTCTGGACGTTCTATGAGCTGCTGCTTTTATTTATTTATATGACACAGAAATGTGCGGAGAGTGGGGCAATGGGGGTGAGGGTGGGTTGTAGGGTCAATGTTGCACATTGTTGTCAGCAGCAACATCAGCATGTTGCATTTATGAAATCCTTTTATCTTTTAGGTTTAATGCTAGCAAAACATAAATGGGCGCAGGGGCGTGGCAGTGGGGCTATCACAAAAAGCTCTTTTTGGCAGCAATATTGTCAGACATGGTTACAACTGAGCTCTTTGTGTGTGTGCGAGTGTGTGCGAGTGTGTGCGAGTGTGTGTTGCAACAAACAGGGTTGTCACCTTGAGTGTCATTAATGCATGTGACATTTTCATTATAACTTCTCATTCTTTTCCGTTTTTGTTTTTTTCCTTTCGCCCGAGTTTTCTGCTGACAACATACTATATAACAGAATTTTATCTCAGCCCCAAATTATAAAACGTAGGACAATAGAACATATTTAAGGCGAACGAATTGTAGTTTATTATATTTAAGACATTCAGAATTAATATTTGAGTGAACACAGTAATAGAGAAGGGTATGTGCAAAGTTTATTGGCAAATTCCTGTCAAAGTAATTATGGAAATCCACTTACTGATAAAGGAGATACATATAATAGCTATTTCAGTATTTATCATGCGTGCTTTTAAAAGAAAAAGAGTCAAAGGGATCACAGTTTATATTATTATTTAACATCATTTTCCATGTTGTCTGTACTCTGCTTTACCTTTCCAATCAATTGTAATCGTCAATTGAGCCTTCTACGTCATCTGGCTTACCTAACCCAAGCCAACCCAAGTGCGTCAGCTTCAGCCCTTCGTTCCACCTTGCCATTTACCACTCTCACTCTCCAGTTGACCGAAATCCCTTGTGCGAATGGCCAACAAATAGTTTTACTGTCTCCCATCAACAAACAAGAAAAACTATTCTCGCTCAGTGGCAAAGAAAACAATCCGAAAAACAGAAAACAAAACGAAAATATACTCGAGTAAAGGCAAAAAAGGGGGGCGACCATGCCCACGCATCTCACACTTGAACGCATTTATTTGCTTAAGGATGAAATTTACATTCCATTAAACAAATTATTTTCTCAAAGTGCAAGAAGGACTCAATGCCGAAGGGGTACCGCAATGCAGGGAATGTGCGACTCGGATACAGTGCGTTCCATAAGGCAACTAATACGTTTTTGCATGGCAATTATTTGTTTTCTGTTTCCACAGTGTCTCTCTTTCCTCGATAAGGCAAGTTCCCCCCCTTATGCTATATCTTTTTTAATAACTTAAGCCAACACGTTGCCCCACTCCGCACTCCCCTGCCGCTGTCACAGGTTGTGCCTGTTGTTGTGCTGTGCTGAGCTGTTATCCTTTCTGCGCCATTGACAATGTACGACCACAAGTGGAGTCCTGGGCGCACCTGCAATGTCAACATGCTGACGCCCACACAGCGACAGAGCAAGTGGGAGCTAGATAGGGTGTGTGTGTGTGTGGGGGAGGGAGGCATATGTCCTTTCGCCAACCTATGTCCATGTCATTCTCGTAACGTTCTCTCACGCCTCAACGGTTCGATTGTCTTAATTTCCTTGCCCTGGCATTTTGTTTGTCCAAGTCCAAGACGTACGCTGCGCATTGCTATGCCACAGTCCTGTTGTCCTTCTGCGTCCTTGTGGTTACCGTTGCCCATCCCATGCCACATGCACGTCCTATCTTTCCTCTTCTATCCATTCTGCATTGCTCGCACCGTACGTTTTCTGTTTCGGACAATGTGGCTCCAATTTTGACACATTCAAGCGGTGTCGCCGGTATCCAGACTTCACCTTGGAGCTACTCGTCATTATTTCGCCCGACTCCACGACATACCCTCCCCATTGTGTGCGTTATGGTTACACTGGAAAAAAAAGGGCATGTGGTGTCGCGGGGGATTATGACTGTTGTGTCATCCCACGGAGTATTCAGTTGATATTGCATAGTGTTTTCTTTCAGTGTGCTTTCTTCGGTTGCGGCTGCTGCTGCTGCCCATTCATTATTTGTCAATGTCAGAGTTTTGGAGTCAGTCCGTCAGCTTTTACTGCTGCGTCTTCCATCTGTCTGCTTCTGTCTGTCTGTCCGCTGTCCGACTGCCCGTCCACGTGTCTGTGTTTGCGTTTTGTCAAAATGGAAATGAAGAAAATTTGCACGGTCGCTGCATTTGTGGCATTTGTTTCCCAACGCGAACGTTTAGGTGTTCGCATGTCCTTTTTAATCATTCCTCTGCAGGGTTTTTTTGCCTCGATCTGTTTTCTTTTCGTTTTGCATTGTTTTTTGTGAGGATTTTTTATTTTTTTATTTTTGGCTGCATTCTCGCACGCTCTTTACTCTTTGTCCGCTTTGCCACTTGTCATTTGTCTTGCATTTTTATGCGTATTTCAAAAAGTCCTGCTGCGAGTCCTGCGCTCATTTGTTGCGTGCAACCATTTGAAATGCGACAACTTTTTGCAGAGCAGAACTGAACTCTACAGCGGTTGTTGTTGGTGTTGTTGTCGTTTCTGTTGTTGCCATTGTTGTTATAGTCTATGGTTGCGATGAGGTTGTTGTTGCTCCTGGCTGCTACGTGCAGTTCATTTATTATGTTGACACTTTGAAATTAACTAAGGAAATGAAATAAATTGATGTGACTTTATGAAGTGCGCGAACTGTCCTCCCATTCAAACTGCCCCCTGTCCCAGCCCCTATCCCCTTTCACCCTATGCTTAGCTAGCTGTCTGACTGCGTGGACTTTGAACTGTCATTTGCAGGGGAAACACGCTTAAAGTTTTGCAATTGAGTTCTTGTCTCTGCTAATTAAAGATGAGCTGATGAGCAACTAAGCGAAGAAGAGAGCTGGATAGTATTCCAAACATAGTTAGAGACTCAACTGCATATTTATCTTAATTTCGAAACAAATCGTCGAAAAGTATCTTTGGAACTACACTAATATATTCAAATAAAAAAAACAGGACACAGTCAACTCCCCTTTATAGGTTGTTTGTTTTTATGAATTTTTGCCACACATAATTTTCCATCAACTATTTGCATATAATATGGCAATAACTTAATCTGTTAAAATAGAATGTAGTGAACATTAGAAACATGCTAATGTGCGAAAAAAGAAGATTATAAAAAAACGAGTAAAATCGAATAATAATCATGTTGCATTAGGTGTTTAATGCACTTTTCAAATGCAATTAGTGCCGCAAAATTGTAAACATATTAAATGATAATTCATTTGGTTGCCAATCAAGAGCAAAATTGTTAGTCAAACAGCCAAAATGCATTAACATTAATATGCTAAACTACTATGAATAACCGCAAACGACAAAAAAGTGCAAAAAAATAAATTGTATTAGTAAATTTGTCATTCAGCTATGGCTTGATCTGACAATAAATAACACTCGCATCTAGTAAAGAATTGAAATGAAATAGGCACAACATTTATAAATAAATTTAAAATTTAAAATACAGTTTATCTTCTCGAACCCACTAATCTCACACATTCTTACCCTTGAAAACTCCACACCTCCGTTTCCTCCGTTAAGCACTTTGTATGCGAATGCCCCTACCTTGATAACCGCAGATAATCACTTTTCCCCTCATCTAACCCCCTTTTAGCAGTATTTAACCCTATACCCATAAACCTATCAAAGTTTTACAGTTCCGACAATCATTAAACCTTTACAACGACATTCAATTTATTCACAACTAGCTCTCACTACACTTAAAAAAAACTTATTCGATAAGATCAACTTTAAAGACTTCGTGGACTCTTATTTTAAGTTCATTTAAGTGAACTGAATAATAACAATAACAAAAATAATAATAATAATAATAAACAATACAGTTTAAGACATTTTTTAAAATGTTGTCACAGTTGTCCTATAACAAAGGATCACAGAGGTCTACCTGCAAACAAAGGATCTGACTAGTCAGGGAGTCTTTCAGGTAAACTTGCTAGAGATCCGAGTATTAACTAAATGAATATTTGTATTATAACTGGACTTGGATTGTCTAGAACCAACTACATTCATAGAAGCAAACACTTGAATTGTGCATAATATAATCCTAATGTTATTCGATAGCAGACTGAAGCACATTCATCATATGAAGCACAGGCGTTGTCAGGCTTCAATAACCACAGAGAATGTTTTTTTTAGATTCATCTAAAATGCAGCAGTTAATTAGTGAGCTCGGCTGCTAAATGCGGCCTCTTTGGTACAAAACGCTACCGAGAGGGTCCGTTAGGCCATGGTAATCCTCATTAAATAGTTAAATTCAAATTAATTAAATTGCCACAAATCAATTATAAATAAGCGCAGTAATTAGAAGACCTCAACTCATGCACACACACTCACACGCACATTTCGGTATACATATATGGTACATTAGGGTTCAGTTTTAGGGTTTAGCTACAGGTTGTGTACCAGTTTCGTGTTGTATAATCATTGCCCTGTTGCCTGTTGCACGACATTATGAGTCGTTGGGTGGCGCCATTGCAATTAGTTTAACAGAAGCAAATTAAACGTAAATGCTTTGCAAAAATAAAATTGAAGAAGTAAACATAATGAAATTAATCCCACGACACTTGGCCAGAACACGCAATTCACGTATGCACACACACACACACACACACACACAAAATGCACTTGATCCGAACCGGACTACGTTCATTTCCCTAAAGATTTTTGTGGTAAATGTTATTGCCAGGTTTTCAGCTTGCGATTTTGCAATCGTGCAGTGTGCCTTCAATAATACATCAAATTGAACACTCTGTCCGTCCGCCTGACAATGCCAGCAGCAATAGTGGCTGGACATTGGCAGCAGCAGCAGCAGCAGCAGCAGTGGCAGCAGTGGCAGCAGCAACAACAGCAGAGGACAACAGTTGACAACAACTTAATCACTTAGCATTATGCAAATTTAATTATTATCACTTCATCATCGACAACATCAACACGATTGAAAAGCGCCTGTCGCTTTTAATACACTGTACAAAAACAATCAAAATAAATGTCTTGTTAATTCTCATGTATCATTGAGTATTTAAGCAAAAATTCAATTAAAACCCTGAATAAGAGGTTAAAGCTTTAGTAATTCTTCTGGATTGGATGAATACTGAATGTGCAAATATATCTTTTCTCCAAGTGTATCTGCCTGAGGTCCCTTTTGGTTCGAGTTTTGCTCATGGCATTGATGACCATCAGGCAAATAGCTTTAGCAGAGGAGGACGGTCCCTATTCGAATTGGGCTTCTCCGTCTATCCTTCTATCCGTCTATCTGCAGCCACTTGTACTGCTCATTATCATTGTATTCTACTCCGTCATTGTTATATGTTGTTGGTGTCAATACAATCAGGCTCTTGCATTTGTTTATGCAGTTCTACAGTGTTGTCGAAGGGATTGGGCCAATACTCAATACTCAATCGATATTATGCGCAGTGTTGCAAAATTTTAATTAAATTAGATGCTTAAACTTGCTTAGCATTACAATGCCGAAGCCCATGTAATTATTATGTTAAGTTTTTGGTAATTTATTGGGGATTACGAAACTATTGTTGTTTAACAAATGTATGAAATGAAAAGGAGATTTTGCATTAATTAAAGTGAATGAATTCCCTGTGAACAGTTAACGAGTTATTCATTCAAAATAGTTTAAAGATTTCCCATATTTAATTCATATATTTTAAAGTGAATTCAGAGTGTTTGTTAAAGCTGTCTGTGCTCTCAAAATTAAAGATATTTATACACGTTGTGTATATTAAACAACGCATAAGTCCTTTAGCACATTTGAAATGGTCTAGTTTTATGTAAGCCATGATGCTATTAACGGCTCCGAACCGTACAGTTATTAGCCATCATTCTAGTTGGTCTATGGGGGCGTTGGTTTTTTCCATATTAAGTTTAGCAGCTAGGAGGCATTATAGCATACCATTTGGAAATTTTATTTGCGCATTTGGCGTGGCAATAATCTGCTTGGATTCCATTAAAGTCATGCCCAAAGTGCGCTGGGCACAATGGCAGATTTACAGTGTTTTTTAGAGCTCTTCATGTAGTTTATTTAAAATGCCATTAAGTGCAAAACAATTTCAGTATCCGTTTGCCTTTGCTTATTTTTATGTTGATTATTAGTGGAGCCTTAAACAAGGGAAATGAACACGTACAAGCAGAATTAGTGACTATGGAATACCCTTTGGCAGATGCAAGAAACATGTACAAAACTCTACACTATTTCCCACTCCGTTCATCGAATAAATTTTCATTTGGCATGAAACTAATATACCCTACAAACAGCACAAGGCCACTTGCCAGTTTGCCACAAGCATTTTGATTTAAGATCGCCAAATGAATGCTGTGATGGTGCCAGGGAAATCATGATATACAACTAGCAGTAGTACCCTGAACCGACCCAGGCGGACCCATTAAAAAGCGAGTCCATTCACAAACATAAACACAAAAACACACCACTCGTGCACACACCGACACACTCACTCGAAAGGTGAGAAAATATGCAACCAAAAAGTGCCAGGGCAAAAATAGTGCCGAGTGCCAAATGTATTGTAGTAATAACAATAAAAGCAACTGCCAGCAGGCCGGCTAACCAGAGGGGTATCAGCACGGAGAAGACTACGGCTCTGGCTTAGCTTGACTTGGCTTGCCTTGCCTTGAGTAGGTATGGTAAGGAATGGTATGGTATGGCATGGTATGGTATGGCGTGGTATGGCATGGCTTGGTTTGACTCAGTACCAACAACAAGTTGCACGTGCTTTCAACTTAATAACGTGGCTTTTATTTTTACGGGCTGAGCAGCAACGGCAACCAAAGGTTGTGCTGTATATTAAAACCAAGCAGCAAAGATTTTCTCCTGCACTTTATTTGACTCTTATTTCCCACCCAACTGTCTCCCTGTTTCTCTAACTGTATCGTGCTCTTTTCCCATCTCACTCGGCTCTGACACTATCAAAGCAACAGCATCGACAAACTATGTACCTACAGCAGGAACAGCAGAAAGAACAGAGCGTCAGCACTGGCCACACTTTTCGCACCTTTTTTGCATTTTACAGGGTGTGCGGGTGGGTTATAAAAAAGAAAAATGCCATGCAGCAGCCACACACAAAGAGGCACACACACTCGCAATCACACAGACGCACACTGAGAAAATGGCGTAACGTTGCGGATTTTACGCACGGCAAACAAACTACGCGAGCGCGTACACAACAACAAGAAAATGCACTCAGGCTTAGTGTCGGTCGACGGCGATGCTACCACTCCCCCAAAGCCCCACCTCCTCTTAAACACACTAAAACTCTCGCGTCCCTCCCGTCTCTCAGCACATCCTCAATACCCGATGTGCTGCTGTTTGCACCTTTTTATAGTATAGTCGACGCTTTGGCATCGCTCGTCGTGTGGGTGCAAAACTTTTTGAGGTCTGCTTTGGGTAAGTGCTGCTGCGGACCGCAGCTTAGTTGCGTTGAGGTTGACTGCGTCTCGCAGCAACCAGGTCCAAGCACTAACAACCAAAGAGCTATGGAAACACTGTGCACCCGGGTGGAGAGGAGTTGAAGGTGGGGGGGAGCTACCTGCAGGGCGTACCAGCTCATAACCCATGCACAGCGAATTGTGGTCAGATATGGCAGACAAAAGCTGTGTAGGTGATTGAGTTTCGGTGCTAATAAGATATTTAACGCATTTTATGAACATTTATTTAAATTCAATTTCAATAATTACAAAAATAGTTAAGTGAATAAAATAATAGAGAAAAAATTCACAGTTTAAGATAGATAAAATATTATTTTAAATATCGTAAAATAATCAACAAACTTAAAATATTAAACAATAATAATACCAGTATTATCTTCTAAAATTCGCGCCTTTACTAAAATAATTTTAGAAAATTCCTCACGTCCTTAGATCACTGTAGCGCAACCTTTCGCCAGCCGAGTGTAAGCGGGCGTACATTTTTTTCTCACCTGGCTCTTCGCCCATGTACTTTACGGCAGCCACCCACAGATTTATGTTTGAAGTAATGTATAGAAAAAATACTGAAATTAAATAAAATGGCATTACGCTTTTCAGAGGACTCAGAGCAGCGATGCCGCCGTCGACAGCGACGTCAGCGTCTATCCTATTAAATGTCCATTTGGCGTTTTGTTATGTGAGTTGTTGGCGTAACTTTTATCCATTTAATTTTTGCAATTTTTTATTTTTATTTTTTAGGTTGTATGTGCGTGCGTTTGTGCAGCTTGCGTCCAACATCATTAAAAAACTGTCATTAGCAGTTGAGTACATGAAAACTGAATTTTCATTACGTTGTTGTTGGTCGAGCAGCACCACCAAGGCAAACGGTTACAGAAAATAATGGAAAATAAAAAATAATTCACCTATAAAAGCTATAGTCATGTTGAGGCAAAATACTATATATTGTACATATATATATTTTTAGCCCTCCATTGGCATTGCCCTTTGTAATTATATTTGTTGTTGCTGTGTTTACATAATCGAATTTTAAACGAATGTGTGGATACGTGTGGTATCTAGACTAGTACATGTAAGTGATGTAAACGTACAGTTGTCCTAGGACAATTCAATAAAAATTATATTCTGTGGGGATATATACCCTAAGTTGTTGCAATAAACATGAACACAGTGAAATACTGTATAGGTTTGGTCTTGTATCAAGATTTTCAGCGTTAGAAGTACGCGAAGATCTAAACAGCGCGGAAAGCTACAGTCGGACCAAGCGACAGTAGGAGATCTTGTACTTTGCTTTGCCTTGGTTGTCGATAGCAGTAGCAGCATATAGTACATACACACATACATTTAGGCATACGAATATAAGCGCAAATACACACAATACAGCAAATCGCACCAAACACTCAAAACATTGAAGATTTATTCATGCAAGGAAGGAAAACAGTGGATTTAAAACTGTACATGCTGAGTATTTTTTTGTGAATTTGATGGAGAGGGGGATGAGATATCAAAAATTAGACATAAATAATACACGAACCAAAAAAAAAAAAGACGGGTCTATAAAAGCTATAGTTTGCGAGATCTAGGTGTCAACTTTGCTTGTCACCCTGATCAAGAATAAATATGCTTTACGTGCTACGTCTCCTTTGGTCTGTAACACACAAATGTCAATTGCACAAACTTAATACACCTTTTTATACTTTTTTAAAGTACAGGTTCTAAAAATCGAATATCGAGCTCTTACTTCGGGTCATAATAATACATAGCAATAATTTCTTTTTAGCATAGGGCAGTAGTCTATATCAAACAGAGACAGTTTGCAAAGAATAATGTACTTACATATTTATGTAGCTATTATCCTTTTTTAGGCCAGTTTTTGTTCTTCCTTAAAAATTCCACATTAGTCTGTATTTGTTATTTTTAGACCCTGTACTTTAAAAAAGTACAAAAGGGTCTATTAAGTTTGTTCAAATGACATTTGTGTGTAACAGGCAGAAGGAGGCGTGGCAGAACCCATAAAGTATGTATATTCTTGATCAGGACGACGAGCTGAGTCGATATAGCCCTGTCTGTCTGTCCGTCTGTCCGTCTGTCAGTCTGTCTGTATGAACACCTAGATCTCGGAAACTATAATTTTTTTGTTAGGTTCGTGAATTACAAAGGCAGCTCAAGTTTATGTCAATTGTTTGAAAAGTCATCTTCCTCCCCCTCAAATTCGCATAAATATTCCCAGCATGTACAGTTTTATTGTCACTGTTTTCCTTTTTTGCATGGTGCATATAGCTTTAGATGCTTTGAACGTTTGGTGCGATTTGCAGCCCAATCGAATAATAAACACCAGAGATATTGGACAAACAATTTTCTGTACTAGACATTTGGTTGGGGTAGCGAGAAGCCAGTGTACGCGGCCACTATGGCGTATGCGTGATATTTGATTGTGAGTATGAATGTCTGTATGAGTATTGGTCATTGTTTGTATTTGCGCGTATATTTGTATGTATAAGTATATGTGTGTATGTATAAGTGCATGTGTATGTGTATGTGAGTATGCTCATAAATGCTGCTGCTGTTATCGACTCCCAAGGCAAATCGAAGGACAGGGTCTCCTACTGTCGGTTGCGTCCGACTGTAGCTTCCCCTACTTTTAAAGTTTGTTTAAGTATATACTTGATATTAAGACTGACTTTATCCTAATTCACGAATAATGCAGTGAAAAATGCGATACCACTCTGTTGTTGTTTAAACATATTAAAATTTCCGAATTCCAAACTCTCCATCTGCATATCAAAGAAACTTCACTAAAGCAACATGTGACAATAAAACTTTATTGGGATGTATAATGGTAGGCAGGCTAGGCTCAACTCACAGCTTCTTTGCATACACCTCTCTCCCAGGCTCCCCCTCTCAACATAGCTCCCTTAAGGGCAGTTGCTGAAAGTGCTTCATATAACACTTTCTGCTGCTGCTAGTATTGCTGCTTGTCAGTTTTATCGTCTATACACACTTTAACACTTCCGGTTGGCAGTCGTCAAATGTAATTAATATCCTGTTACACTTTGTTTGACAGAAGCCTGAAGCGTTTTTTAAAATTAATTACCAGCTGTGTGCTGGGCTTGTCTGCAGACGACATGAAAATGTTGACAACGTTGTTACTACTTGTACTAAGCCCTAGACATTTTACATATAAACACAATCTGCAATCCAGGCAAACTAATGCCGAGCTGTCAGCTCATTATTATCCACACTGTGGCCATTGTCGTTGTGTTGAGAGACTGACTCTCTATACAAGTATATATACATACATATGGCTGTATGGAGATGTATTCAAATCGAGCCAAAAACTCACTCAACCAAATTAACACTTTGGCAGCGAGTGAAGGAGATATGCATATATACCGATTGAGTGGACAAGAGAGGCAGACACACACTGAAGCAAGTAAGGGGGAGAGAAACTGGGGAATACTGTGGCTTGGGAGGGGAAAGGGAAATTGGAGGCCAAAGGGCAGCATCGTGGATAATGCTCAAAGGCATTATTGTCAATATCAGAGTAAAATGTTGCAATCTTAATCTGTAATCAACATAAAATTCAGTCAGTGGAAAATGTCATCACGGCGATACGAGTAAGATAGAGAGATACATAGATAGATAGATAGAAAGAGGGTGATAACATACAGAACGCAAGAGTGAGTAAGCCAGAGAAACCAGAAACATTGAGATGTTAGGTGGAGACAACTTGGGGTTACGACAATTCAATCACAGCTTGGTCAAATCAACAGTCGACCATTTGGACAGTCGGACCTTTCCCCATCAGTCAGAGCCATCAACCTCTTCCTCGCCCAGCCTTTGATCGATCCAGCAGCAGCCTAAGGCAAATTTGTTGCGGTTCTTTGTTACTTTGATTTCGTATAGATTTTAAGCTTAAAGCGGTCAGACAGTGACAGTCTGCCGAGGCAGAGGAATAGCAAAGAGAGTGTGTGGCATTTCAAATACCCTGTGCAGTTGAAGCAGTGGAGGGCAATAGATTATGTGGTAAGTATATCTCTTTAGCAGTCAATTTGTAGTGCTCCTTTCATGTAGGGTATCATCTAGTCGATTGTGTAGGACTTTCTTTGGAATTGTGAGCCTGCGAGTGACTTTTGTTGAAGTCAAGCAGGCAAAGCAGAAAAGTTGCTTGTAAACGATACGACACAAACAACAAGAACAACAACATCAGCAACAACAATTAAATCAAGTGCAATTTCAACACAAATATTTTAAAGTTTAACCACACACACGCACACTCACAAATACACTCACACACACCCACTGGTTTCCACTGAGAAGTTGCAAAATATTTGTCATGCCTGGCACGGACATACACAGGACACCAAGGAGTCGTGTTGTCGTTGTTGTCGTCAACGTTGTCACAGACACCCTGTGGCCAACCACAAAGAGACATGGCCGAATACTGACATGGCCTTACTAGACAGTTGTCAAATGCACACACACAACCGCACACTTACACACACACCCACACACCCACACTCACACACCTTTGGATAACATGCTTGAGTTGAATATCTCAGAATTTTGTTGTTGCTATGCATGTGTGGAAAATACTTAAAATTCATTACATTTCTGTACAATTCGTTTTTGTTTTTTGCCTTTTGTGATTTTTCACTTCATTTCACGGCAACATTTTCTTCTGTTATGACGTTGTGACGTGGCATCTGCGCTTCTTGTTGATTGCCTGCGCCAAAAAATACGCTCGTTGCAAAAGAAGCAGCAAAAAAGGCGCTTCGTCCTGTCAGGTATGTTCTCTTTGGAGTAGGACGCCGCCACAAAGTATTCGTCGCGTTTTGTGTCCCTGGGGAAATCAAACATTTCATAATTAGTCATTGGCATTGGCACCGTCCTGGCGTCGTCAGTCCCATGGCTGAGTTATGTTTCCATATTCCATATTTTCAAAGGAGCAAACTCGCTTGCTCGACCCTGAGAGCACATGGCAATTAAAAAACTGTTGCGCGTTTCTGTGGCTCTGGCGCTAGCTTCAGCTCTGTCTATGGTTTTGCCCTCTGGAGGCTCTGAGGCGTATTGAAATTGCTTCTCGAAATGCAATCGAAATTGGCACTGGACACTGCAGAGTCGGGAACAAGGAGACAGTCGGTGCACGCGGGGGAGCTAACAAGGTACTAGAACCAAAGTCAAAGCACAAAGTAAGCTATTTACCTCGCGGCGGCTGTGTGGGCAACATGCAAAACTAAAGGGAAATCTAGTTTAATTTTTTAATACAAACGTAGTCAAAGCACCTGCAGGGTGTGGCCAGAAAGTGGATATAGTAAAAGGGAAAATAGCCAAACGATAGATAGGGAAAACGAAAAACAGAGGCGTGGTCAAGAGCATTAGTTTCCCCCATTATTAACCAATAGAGAATTAATTTACATATACATATGTGAAAAATATGTTTTATGTGAAAGTCAAAAATTTATCTAGCCGTTAATATGAGAATTACTCTCACATGGAATTCTCAAATGTATTTCTTGAAATAACCCTTGCAGCCGATACTCCCGCCGTCCCTGCCCCATGGATATGCAATATTCCACAATATTTTTGCTGTGATTGCCATTGAATGGAACTTTCTATGTTTGATTTTGTAACTCGCTGCAACTGCCCTAAAGCAGCAAAAATAACAACAACAACAACAACAGCAACGGCAACAGTAACAGAAAAGTTGACTGGTTTTACAACACGCAAAAGTGCTGTAGTAACAACTACAGTATTGAAAATTCTATTTGCTGCGAAGCCAGAGAAAAAATGGAATCAAAGCGTTCGCACAGCACGATTTCAATTTTGCTGGCCAGTGTCGCAGTCACAAACAGCAAAGCATTATAGATTGCCATTGCAAAGGGTTGCTTTGACAGCATTTGTATGCAAACAAATTAGAAAATATTGTATAAAAATGAATTTGCAACAAATTCAAGCAAACCTATAAAAAATGCATACATTTTGAGTAAGCCAAAAGCAGCAATTCCTAACAAATTGATCCACAAATCATTTTAACCCTCATACACCAAAATGTATTTGAACCATATGAAAATTGCAAAGCAATTAAATGAATTGCTTAGATAAATGCAAGTGAATTTTGAAGGCGATATAGGGTAAACGGGAGGGAGTATGTGAAGTCGAAGTTGCTGCTGCTGTGGCTGCACACTCACTAATAGTTCTAATTGCAAAAAGCAATTAAAACTTTCGCTGGCTCAAGATGCACACACTCACACACATACAGAGGGATAGCAAAAAGACATCAAAGCCAAATAGCAGCAAGCAGCAACTGAGGCAACTGAGGCAACGACTGTGGCAGCAAATGTAGCCGAAGCACATCAATCACAAAAATTTCAAGTGTGCAAAACTTGTTTGCCCAAATGCTGCGGTGCGTAGTACATATGGCAATCTGCAGTTGTATCTATATCTTTGAGTATGTCTCTCATACTCTTCCTCCTCTTCTTAAGCGAGCACACACTCTTGAAATTGAATTGGCATTAAGCATAAGCAGCGCCGCTAAGTATGCTATAAAAAGACAAGGCAGCCAAGTGTTGTGCGAATGGGAATGTGTACGGGTGTACTTGTGTGTGTGGCTTAAAACTGAGATTGTTGTGCTGCTTGGCATTTTGAAGTAGAGAGCGTGCCTGGGATTTACCACTCAAAGAGTTTAAGATTAAGTGGTAGATTTTCTACAAACAAAGCAATTGCATGCCAAAAGTCAAGATAAAACAAGCAGGCAGAGTGGCATACACAAGTTATTAACTGCGAATTGAGAGGGTACCTAAACCAATGTAATGAAAACCTCATATCAATATTTTATGTAAAAAATTATATTTAAAATGAGTTAAATTTAGTATCCTATATGATACAGCCTTTTAAATAATTATATTTTCCTTGCTGCTTATTGATAATATTATCTTGAACTTATTTTAATATGTAATATGCTTTTCTAAAACGGGTTTAAAAATGTTGTAAGATAAATCCATGTTTGAGAAATATCTACAAATTGTTCAATTTATTTGGATAAACTCTTTAGAATCCTACCTAAACAAATATGAACCTTCTATTGGTACACACTGATCAAAATTGAAAACTGAAACTGTACAAATTCATAACCAGGCAGCAAACAAACATACAAGCAAAGCTACATTGCAAAACCACCCACAATCAGACCAACAACAAGGACAAGGGAAACATCAGATGAAGCAGCCATCAATCAGCCAGACGCAGGCGAAATGCACCTATTGGTGTGAAACAGTTTCGATACCATTGGAAAGAGGGGGAGGGGAGGGTGCAACTGTAGCTGTATCTATAGCTGCAGCATGGCAAAATTGTAATACATTTAACAGAATTTAATGCATTTGCCACAAACATTAATCACTGTGATGCAACAGACAGGCCAGAACAGTCAGTACCAGTACTCTGTGCTCAGTACTCAGTACTCACTAGCCAGAACCAAGAGGCGCTTTCAGAAACCAGAGAGCACCCCTAAACCCATACTCTGCTGAAAATCTGTTGATTTTTGCTAAAGCTGCTATGGCGGCTGCAGTAGCTGTTCAGCCTAGGGCAACCTCAACCAGAGTATCAGAGATATTGAAAAATTGAATATTGCACGTCCATCACTCACACATACTATGAATACACTGAGAAAAATATTGCTATACTTAAAATGAATAAATGGTTTTGGGATTTGCCACCTAATTAAATATTCGTTTTCCACAATTATAAGTTTATATTTTTTACAAGATTGTTTACAGTGTAGAGAGTAACTACAGGCTGATGAGCTGCTTTATTGGCACTATATGCATATGCCAAAGGAGATGGAGAGGGAGATAGATGTGCGCAAGGGAAAGAGCCTGAATCTGGACACGATTGAATGCATACGAGTACTTGACTGTGAATGATTTGTGTGTAAAAATGATGCAGCGTGTGTGTGTGTGTGGGTGGTATCATTGAGTTTTGGCAACATAATTGCACATGGCTTTATATACATGTGTGTATGTATGTATGCACTTAGTTGTTGGGAAAGAAAACCTTGCTCAAGTTATTGAGTATAAAAAGTTCACAAACGCATTGCGAGTGTGAGTGTGCAAATAGTTCGGGAGTAGCGCAGGCAAGTGATGATGAGGGGGAGACAGAAGGGGAAGGGGAAGCGGTGATGCAGTTGCAATATGAAATTTAAAACGCTCAAAGGCATATCCATAACCAGTCAGTCAGCAGGCAAACGTAAGTTGAAGGACAAAAAAGGACATCCAATCCAATGCGATGTGCTGGACTGGGTTGGGGACGGGATGAATTGGGTTGGCTTGGTGCTCGTTTCGCTGAGCAAATATGAGCACTCTGGCATGATAGCAAAACGAGAGGGTGAAGATGGAATGTCGATATGGGAAGAAGGAATCAACTGTTTGTCTGCGTGCGTGTGTGTGTGTGTGTGTATGGGTATGTACACACACTGAAGTGCCGTTGCCATTGACGACTTGAGTTGAGCTGCACAGCGCTGCGCAGAGCGTTTATATAGTTGATGCTGAAGTTGAAGATTTTTGACTTTTATGCAACAATTCGCATGCGAACGACAACGATACTGAGGCACAGATATGTTACGACTAGTTCGCTCAGTCCCCACTTGTACCCTTACACATCAATTTTTACTTTTTTCTTTATATCTCTTCTTTTTTAGCTGCTAAAGTTAGCGCTGATATCCTGAAGCAGCGTCTGCAACTGCCAGTGACATGCCAAGTGGGTTTGCCAAGTTTTTAGCTACAGCATACTCTCTACAAACGACCCTTCAACACTCATGCACACAAACACAAACACATGCAAAATAGTAGTGCCTGCTCATGTGTACACTGAAAACTATCGAATGAATAAAAGTACTAAAGTAATGATATTTTTGAACTGCAAGCATATCGTAATTTTAATACGTATCGTTTCAGAAAGGCTTAAACTCTTGTATGAAATATTAATTGAGAGTTAAAACTAGATATTTTTACAGTGTATGCATATGGTACGTGCCTTTCTTGCTGCGCTTTTTATGCGCTAACTTCAGCTGAAGTTACCTTCACCTACCATTCCCATCCTCAGCTCCATCTTCTGGCGCTCATTCCAGTATCTGCTGCACTTCTTATCCAAGTCGTTTGTTTCGTTCCAAGCAATTAGACTTTTGCAACAGCAACTGATCGCTATTACTAAACGCTGGCAAAACCTTGAAAACTTTTGCAGCTATTCAAGCGTTAAGCATTTTGGCTGCATAGTTGCAAAATCCAACTCACAAATATGTATGTAAGTGCCAGAGCAATTGGGCGTAAGTCTCACTTGCCCCCCATCTCATCTAGCTCCTCTTGCCAGTTGTGTGAGCCAGAACTTAATTAAAAACAGGTCTTTGGCCCAGGCAGATGAGCAATCATAAGCTGGAATAGAATCTACGATGGCCAACAGACAAAAGAGGCAAAGAAATTTTCTAGATGCACTAGATCATGTACATGATGTGGTCTCCCCTTTGTTAGCATTGAAGTAGAATTGAGTTGTGAATTGTCAGGGTCATACACAGAAAAAAATTACGCAGCTTTCTGATTTTTTGATTTTACTTCAAGTAGTATACGCTAGAAAAGCTAATTTTAAGCGCGAAGTGTATCTAAAAACAATAAATATAGTAACAACACTCTTACTTGCAGTATGGATCGTTTGTATTTAGTACTGACAGAAAATATTAGGCATTAAAAAAGACAAAAAGGTTAACTAGGTTGTAATTATCTTGAAATGAATAAATTGCCCAAAATCAACCTTAGCACCAATTATAGTGCTAATCAAAAGCTAAAAGTTTCGCCTTTTGTTAATATGAAAAAACAATTTTTAATATTTTTGTATTTTGAATGCTTACGAACGTCTCATTCGACATTAGAGAAATTCCCATATGTTGAAACTGAATATTTACTGCGAGAAATCAAATTTGCATGCAATTTAATTTATCATAATTTAAGAGAAAGCTGAAATACATATGTATCTTTTACATTTCGCATGTAGCAAACCAACTTTTCGGACAGGTATCACAGCCCTCAATACACCGGACGTCAATTATGTGCGCATTACATAACCACAAACACACGTACACACATGAGACACATGGGGCCTTTGAACAATAGGCAGGCAAAACCAAACAAAATAATTAAAAACCCATGACAGGGATAAACTTCAAATATCGAAATACAAATTTTGACATTCCAAATTCGAATTCCAAATTCACATCACGAACTTGAGCTGCATTACTATTGTAGCTACAACCGTTGCAGCTGCAGCATCAGCACCAGCACCAGCCACACCATCCCCAACACCTTCATCATCAGCAGCAGCATCAGCATCAGCTTCAGCTGCATGTCATGCTACTCAATGCAGTTCTATACGCTAGAAGCGACTAGTTTGCTATCAAATAACACATGAAAACGCACACACACACGCACACACACACACACACACACACATCCCTTCATGCAGTTGGCCTGTACTCTGAGTGGATTTCTATACTCTCTCTCGTGCTTGGCAGTTCTGTTACGCATACGTCGTGTTGGCCATGTCGTCGAACGTCGTTGCCCAGGCCTGGCAGGCAAAAAATGTTTGCCATTATTGCATACACTAATGAAGCTCATGTTACCATATGCCAGGACAGTACAGGCCATACATATAGAGCCAGGGAGTGTCCGATATCCAGAATAAGCCCTCAGGGGCGACTCCCTCCTATTCGGGCTGTTCAACGAACACGCATGATTTTTGCTTGTTGAAAATTCTGATTTCACTTAATTACTGTGCATGGCCTTGTTCAGTCTGTCCATCAATTTGATAGGTTTTAGAATACAGCACCGCCTTCTGTGCTAGCCATAAAATGTCTGTTGTATGCATAGTCCGATCAAATGTTACATTATATTTTAATTAAAAACTTTGCCAGCTGCATCATTTGCCAAATGAATGGACAACTCGCCAGTTAATGCACAGAGCAACAACAACAACAGCAACAACAGTAACATCAGCAGTTTTAATTAATGTAAAAGCAAAAATGTGCAACCACTGGATAAAATAGGAGCCACAGCTAACTTTCATGGACAGCGCGTTGACATACTTGTCACCATCGTCCTTGGTGTCCTTATGGCTGGTTATAGCTTATCCCAAGTTTATTTCTCTCTTTTTATTTTTGTAGCCCATTGCAACGCGACTTTTATCATTTGTCTTGGGCTGACATGCAACTCAAGTTAATTATGTATACAACTCGTAATTCGTTAGATGGTAGACACTGCTCAACAGTTACCCTATCCTACACTCAATCTCACAGTACGAAATAGGAAAAAAAAATGTTTAGAAACTCTTTATAAAAGAGTAATAAGTATTATTTTTAAAATATTCATTTAATCTTATATGCAGGGTATATCTTAGTCAGGCGCTGTGAAGGAACGCCTTATACTTGTTTTTCATTTGCAAATTTGATGGATTGCGGTGGCTGGTATGAGTGGGGCACTCGTGTTTTCCTAGTTGTTGTTGCCCAAGTTGCATGCTGCTAATAGCCACTGTTAATGGTTTTGTAATTGACTTTTTACAGCGCCGAGGAGAGGCAGCCCAAGGGGAGTTGAGGGTCGATTGTTTGTTATTTGCATTGTCCACTTACTGAATTAAATAAGAGTTCATTGACAAATTGCACCCGCCACTTACCTGAAAAGAAAAAACAAGAATGCAGAGGTTTTAGAAATGCCAAACAATATTAAAATTTGTACTTAATTTTACAATGTTATGTTTTGTTAAACAGTTGGCCACTGTATCCTATCCATATCATATTTAAGTTCATTTTAGCTCTTCGTCGCTTTTACAGTATTGCCTGGGCTTCATTGGAGCCACATTCAGACCAGACCAGATTAAGACCACAATTATCTGACCACTAACACCACTGACACCCGAACTCTGGGAGTGGTGCATTAATTTGCAAATATTTTAAGCTGTGTTTTTATTGCCAACAAGTAAATGGTCCAGGCTTCACTATCGACATATTTGCTGAGTTTTTTCTCCTTTTTTTTGAACGGGTTTTATTAAGACTACTCTTCAAGGGACAGTCTAAGCAAATGGCAATAGTCCCTGCCAACCACAGAGTATGACATGAAAGGCTAACGTTACGTAGACATATATTTTGGAAGTACCCCGGATTTTTGGATGCGCGCTGTGCAATAGTCTAAAGCTATGTGAACGAACTCTTTTTTTATGTTTCTCAAGTTTTTCACTCTTTTTAGGTACATTCGAAAGGACGAGTATATTGAAGTGTTAAAGAAAAATGCAGTCGAGTGTAGCGAAAGGACATTACTGGCTTTTAGCGACCAGCAGGGAGAACATGAACATGAACACATACAGCAGAAGGGAAGTGAGCATTGGTCTGAAGAGCCGACACAAAATAAAATGAATGTTATATGGCAGATTCAGAGGCAAAGGCAGCGGTAAAGGCAGCGGCAGTGAGCATATTGAAGTGTTGAAGTCGAATCACAGCCAAGAGAAGAGCATGCAGTTTGAGCTGGGCGAATATTGGGAACTCTCGGAGTGCGACCAGTCGATGAGCACGCCCCACTGAAGTAGTAAGTGCCGTTCGCCACTGGATGACAATAAATTTCCATTTAATCGGATTTATTTGAAATTCTTATTTCTCCCTTTCCATTACCCCCACTGGTTCCTCTTTCGCTTTCACATTTCTCTTCATGACTGCTGCGGTTTTTACAGCAGTCGCGTGGCACTTGCTCCGAATTCTTTCTTTTTTTTAGACCCTGTACTTTAAAATAGTACAAAGGGTCTATTAGTTCTGCAACTCAGATATATATGTAACAGGCAGAAGGAGGCGTGTCACACCCCACAAATATATACATTCTTTATCAGGACGACGAGCTGAGTCTATCTAGCCATTTCCGTCTGTCTTTCTGTCTGTCTGTCCGTCCGTATGAACACCTAGATCTCGGAAACTGTAAGAGCTAGAGACATCATATTTGACAGTTAGATGCCCCTATAGTGCAAGCAGATCAAGTTTGTTTTATATTTTTGATTCCACACCCGCCTTCCCCACAAACCGCGAAAACTACCACAGACACAATTATAAAAATACAAGCTGTGCTGTGAATTGTGGCCGAATCGGATAATAAACACCGGAGATATTCGAGATTAAAGTTTCAGTACTAGGCAGCGAGCATGTACATAATGCATGTACATAAGCGTGTATGCGTGGTTGCGTCTGACTTTGCGATGTGCGTGTGTGTGTGTGCGTGCATTGTTAGCCTTAGCTGATGCAAAGAAAAGTACAGGGTCTCCTACTGTCGGTTGCATCCGACTGTAGCTTTTCGAGTTTTTTTTATTGTTTTTAGCGATTTTACTGCTCGACGGGACCGACATTCACATCGGCGTCACAAATGACGTTGTTGAAAAATTTTTCATTCACTATACGTCATATTTTTTGTGATTTTAATTTCATTTGATTTTTGCACAGTCAAGAGAGCGAGAGCGACTGCTCTCATTTCGCCTCTCTCTCTCTCCCTCTGTTGCTATCTCTCACGCTGATTTTGTATGCAAATGCCGCCTGGGTTGTACAAGTAGTTCGTAAAATATAGGTTGAGAGGGTGGGGGAGCAATTGGTTTTTGGCATTTTAATTAAAAATTTAAAATGAAGTCCCTCTCAGCGGTAAAATAATGTTGATCGATAGTTAAGTAACTATAGGGAACAAATAATGAATTTTGTAAAAATATATCCAAAAGAACGGGCAGAAAAATCGTTTCATTACGATATTCAGTTCTGTTACAAAAGGTAAATGCATAGACAACATGACATTGCATGTATTTAAATAATGTAGTGAATATAATGTATAAATCAGTTGGATGGTTATTAATTTAATAATGAATTTATTGATGTGTGAACAATTGTCTTCGAATTGGAAATAACTTTAAGAAAAACATTAATGTGTCTTATATAGTAAACAAAACTAGCCCTCAGTGCAATACCGTCGACGCCGTCAGATCTGAGTTTGGTAAGCGGCCAAGCAGTTGGTGGCGCTCGCTACACTCCTCGCCCGTGTGATCTTGCCAGTGCAGCAGTGTTGGGCATGTTGGCAATAGTTCAGTGAACTATTTGTCTGTTGGGTTAACTTATATAGGTTAGGTTGAGCTGTAGCTAATTTGACCTTCACCTACTTCACTAGTGGAAGAGCATAGAGCTGACAGATTAGAAAAAACTCTGCGTCAAATCATTAAAAAATACATAGCATTAAAGTTCGATCTTCCCTCCTATCTTCAATAGTCTTGCACATTCTTTCCCTCCAAGTCTCCTCTAGCTTCTTCTCTTCCCACTCTCTCGTTTTTAGTCTTCATTGATGCCTCTCTTCCTATCCCTTATGTACCTATCTACAACTGTGAGAACAACAGTTCTCACAAACTCTTAAAGAAGTAATGACTTCGAGACATTTCATATTTGGTTACCCTTCTTTAGCTGTTTTGGCAAAGGTTGTTGAATTGCTCTTGTTTTGTTTGTTGTAGACTCGACTCGAGCTGCTGCCACCTCCACGTTGCCCCGCTGCCTCCGCCTGGTATTTCACTTAACAGTCAGTTCAACACCGTTTGGTTCTACTGCTACTATTGCAATCTGCTTTTGGCCATTGCCAATGGCAACACCAACATTTTTATGCTTTGACATTTTTATGCCCTACGCCATTTTTACGGCAATGGCAACTGACTAACTTGAGACTTAAGGCTAACTGTATTGTAACTGGGTGAAACTACGCGGGTGAGATAAGTCGATGCAGGCTTGGATGGTTCCCCGTTTGCTAATAAAGTTCTTCGTTTTTCAGGCAAAATGCTTCGCTGTCTTTGACTTTAATGCGCTTTCAATAAGATTTTATGTGTGTTTTGCTTGCATGCAAATTTTATGAGCTTCTCCTCTTGTTTCCCTTCTTTTGTGTCTTTAGCCAGAGTAGCAGCTAAGAATTTTCCTGTTTGCTTTTTATTGAACATTTATCTCTTCGATTCGATTACTATTATGCCCCTTAACATTTTTTAAAAGTTTATCGTAATATAGTGTATGTATTGTAGTGCAATCGAATTAAATATATATAATTTGGTTCCACCTTATAGGTACATAACTGATCAAATTAAATTAAGTTGCGAAAAAACTTTCAATAGTTTTTCAAATTACTGAAATTGCATAATACAAAAGTGACAATTTACAGGGTATTTCATTACGTTCCTTAATTTTTTTTATATCATTTCTGTCGCAAGCAAATTCATTGCAGTTGTAACGGTTCCGTTGCTCCTGTCTTGCACGCCATTTTGTCGCTTTGTTTCTGTTGTTGTATTTGTTGTGCGACTGTAAATTGCGCTTGTTATCGATAAATCATGCAACCATTATTTATGGTGTTCTGATGTGTGTATATGTGCAGCTGCCTGCATATGTGACTGTCGTAACCCCCTTCGCACCCACTCTCTTCTATTTGCTCCCGCTCTCCCTGCCTCTTTGCATGTTTGAAAATTATTTTTCAGTTTTCGATTTTTCGCTTACCCATTTCGATACCCATTTCATCTATGTGTGTAGCTTGGTTTTGCCGTGTTGCCTTCATTTTTTCTCTCTTTTGCTTCTTCTATATTTTTTTATGTATTTTTTATACGTGTTTATTTTTTTGCCTTGCACTCAATGCGATTTTTCGTATTGCACGCTTTTTAGCATATGCCATTGGCCAATGCCCCTGCTCCCTTTCCCCTTGCCGCACTTCAACCGTTTGCAGCTTTTCATTGTGTGTAAGGTTTTTCACTTTGGCTCTTGGTTTTTCTTTTCGTTTTGTGTTGGTGTTTTTTAGCATTTAATACAGTTGAGTGTCTGGCACAAATGTTTGGTAGAAATCGATAAACTGACAAATTGCTTGTTGGACTGCATGTGTGTGTGTCGCTGTCTGTCCATAGTTGTCTGTGGGTGTGTGTGTGTGTGAGTGTGGTAAATGGTTAAGAGCTTGGTCGCTTGGTTGGTTTGGTTGGACTGGTTGGTCTGGTTGGTTGGGTTGTATCAGTTGAGTCAGTTGCAGCAGCGGTAATCGGGGCAGTGCCAAAAGAGGACAAATTGTACAACTGTAATTGTTGTCATATTTAAAATGCAGAGCATTAGTTACAATTCGTAAAGGGAAAAATCTGTAAGGGCTTGTTTTGTTTAAAGTCTATATAATCGTTTCACCTCCTCATACAATTTATTGAGTAGGCTTTTTATGTAATCCGAAAAGTATTTAGTTAGGCTTTGCAAATTTTAAAATAAGTATTTTATTAGTTTGTGTTAATACTATTCCATGAGCAGTCTCTAAGTGGTGGGTTTTACGGAAATTAATTTAATTTTAAAATATCTAAATTGTATTTTACGCTTTAATATTATTTGTTTATTTGTGTTAGTAAATTTGTTAGATTATGGGAATATGTAATAATTAATTAATTATGTTAGCCAAAGACATCATTTATACTTTAAACGATTTGAAGTTGTTGTTCCCAACATACAGCTTGAACTCAAAATGGAGCTTAAACTGGACTAGTTGATGTATTACAGCTGCAGCTGTGAACAATAACTACCCGGAGAAGCTCTTGAGTACTTGCGTTAAATACACAATAATGCGATACAGGCCAATGGACCTTAATGTCATCAATTTAACACTGAAAGCTGGCCAATAAACTGTTCACACAATAAGATTTACAACCGTAAAGCTGCCTAATTACAGTGGAACACAACAACGCTGACAAAATCCGCTGGCTAATGCACTGCAAAGTCCAAACCAAAGTCAAAAATATCAACATAAATAACACTTAAAGCTGACACACACACGCACGCACACACACATAGTCGAACAACTCTCTGTCCGTTCAAATAAATTAAATTCAATGCAGCTGAGCTCGATGCTAGCATCGAAGGGTGCGGGGGAGCAACAAATGATTCTTTTTGCTGGACAGTGTCCAGACAAGACAAATGCCAACGGCCAAGTAAACGGCCAAATGGCCAAATGTGTTGAAAGGCAGGACACACAGCACATAAGAAAGGCAGTGATAAACAGAGCGTCGGAGAGGGGTGAGGGGGTGGGGGATTTTGTGAAAGAAAAAGCGCAGCCAAAATAATATTGAAAACAATTTTCAACCACTTAAGTGCAGTCTGGAGGTCGTATCTGGTCTTGCTCCTGTTGCGGCTGTTAGGGATTTGGTCTGGGATTTCATTCGATTTGCTCGCCCGCAGGCTGCTTTTTTTACGGTAATAAATTTTCGACGCTCTTGCACTTATCGATAATAGATTAATCTACTTGAGGCATGCTTGGCATACATACTTACAGTGCAGAAGCCAACTTTAAATACAGTTTAAAGAGCTGAGAGAAAAATCTTTAATTATAGAACTCATAAAATTGGCATGGCAAATATTTGTTGAATACAAAATATGCTGCTGCCTGGCACTTTATGCACTTTCTGGCTAAAAGGCATTTTGCTTTTGTTTGTGCAAGCATGCATGTATTTTATTAAAATTTTGCGCAAAGCAATCAATGCAAATATAAGACAGACAGACAGACAGATAGACTGACTGACAAATAGAGAGATGCTCACACCCAGATAGAGGTTACCTTGACAAGCATATCATATTTGTCTTCAATATGTTGGTGACAATCACCTAGGGCTATCAAAGTGCTGCCAATAACATGACAACACGCACACAAGCGCACACAGATGCACACACAGCCACAGCCACAGACACACACACAAACACAGTAGCACACAGATGCACGTGTGTACTTCTCATCTTTGTGGCTGTTTTTTCGTCTGTAATATTGAAATATTAATTTTGAATCTCTGAATGTAGTGGCTGCTGTGAATGCCTGTTTATTATTTGCTTTTTGTGCCAGAGAATGTTGCAGATTGCAACTGCAGCTGGCAACTGCTATTACAAATACAAATGCAACGGGGACTGCACATGTTTATCCATTAAAATTCAAAATGAATACTGTCCAAAATGAAACTGTCATTGCATTTTGTCAACAATAAAGTTTCAATAGAACTGTGAACAATATTTTTTAATTTGAGAGAAACATTTTCAATAAAAATTCTTGTTACTAATGAAAGGTCGAAAGATCTAAGCCGAATATATACGGTATGTTCGTACATTTTAAATAATCGTAGATTAATTCCAACTTCTGAATTGAAATGCAAATGATTTAGTATAAGTATTTTATTAAATTTTGTGTTTTGTTTAATCATGCTAAAAATTGTTTTAATGTACATATGTTGACATATCAAGTTCCCTCAATACTTGCTATAACTGCAATCATTCGTTATTAAATAAATTTTGAAATATTTGCTATGGCAAACGTGTTGTTATACCCTGTGCGACATATGCAACTCATAATGCCTAGAAAATGCACAATTTTACACAATCTCACTCTAGTCACGTGCGAAATGTGCAAACAGACAGAAAATAAAATATAAAGCAAACCAAGACAAATAAAAGGTTATTTTTATATGTAGAACAATCACAAAAGTCGATGAGGCACCGGGAGGTCACAGTTTTTGGTTCGTTTGTTGGCCTGTTGGTCGTTAGTCGGTGTGGTGTGGTCTACGCTGAGCCATGATACTAGCACAAACATATAATTTTCATCAATAATACCGTTGTGCAGACAAGTGAATTTGATGAAGCCACCGCCGTTAACCCCGCCCTCCACACTCTGCTGTTGATGACGGCTACGCCATGGGAGGTCCTGAAATATACACACATACGCACTCACATACAAATTCACAGTCGCATTCGCATTCACAATGGGACATCGCCATACGCTGACGGCCAACAAATGTTTGGGGTATTTTAGAAAAATACGTTACAAAATAAAAGAAAAACAAAAATTTCGAATAGCAACAGTCGACTGCAACCGACAATGGGACCCTTCCTTGGCATCTATATTGAACTTCGGTACCAGCCGACTAATATATATTTTAATTAAAAATAATGGACAACAATAGTTTAAGCCGCATTGATTCGTTTATGTTTGCTGTCTCTCATTGGCTGATCATTCACAGCAATAACTAAAGTAATGAGTTATCGAAAATCACAAACAAAATTGTTGCAACCAAGTAAATGGTAGCAAACAAACTTTCAATAAATAATTTGTGTTTCTAGCTCTTATAGTTTACGAGAGCTACATACATAGATGTTTAAGCCGCCAGATGAACAGTCAGACCCAATCAAGATTACATATACTTATGGGGCCTATCACACTCCATCAGCCTACTTTTTCACAACTATCAAATACAAAATCTTTATGGACCCTTTAGTACATTTAAGGTACAGGATCTACAAAATATGAGTAGGGGTAGTTCCAAATATATAGAGAGTAATAATAGTATTTATTTCCAAATAAAATGCCAAGTGACACACTCATACACACAAACAGTGTTGCCAGAGGTCAAAGCGCTGTAAGTCCCATGGCGTCCAACGTGGGGGCTGGCTCGTGCTGATGGTGGTGTCAATGTTTAAACATTTGTTGCAGTCATTTTCGAAAAATAAAACCCTTTTTTAGCTAGAAACAATGAAAATTTTGTTCATACTCTCATACTATATACATGTTTCATTGTCTCTATGTGTTGTGTTAAATCGTGTCTGTCTATGAGCATTAACAGAGTACTGTCAAACATAAAAATTCTACTGCTCTAGAAAGCAATGGGGTGCAACTAGAAAATAAATGTTATGCTTTGAAATAGACTGTGTAAAGACAAGCATGTGGCGTAACTAAAAGATTATTAGAATTCACTATATGAAGTAATTTATAATTAATTTGTAATCTTTTTGAATGTAGAGCATAAAAGTTTAGTTGATTTACATCGAAACCAGAAAAAATGAGATAAGCGTGCACTCAGAACAGACTAAGTCAAAATAAAAATGGATAGGCAAGTCCAAGAAATGATAGTATATGTACATTTATCGACTTACAAAACTACAAAACCTTAATCCAAGCTTAACACATTTACTTCAAAAATATTAAGAAATATTCAAACAAAATCCCTCTATTAAAACTTATTCAATGTAAATGTGTAAAACAAAAATCATATGATTTTTGGTAAACAAATGCAATTTCACACATTTCCATTCCATTTACAGGTTGGCCTATCGATGCCTAAACACGCGTTCACAGAATATTGTCGACGTCCTTTTATTTGATTTTACGTTTGCTATTTGCTTACTTCTGTATTTATTATTTACTGTTGTGCTTTATAACTTTTTCATACGTTTTCAATGAAATATTTTCAATTTTCACACACGAGCACAGAGGTGTCAGCGGGCTGAGGGGAATAGGCTTGAAAATATATTGCAAAGGCTTTTGTTGAACTAAAAAACGTGCCAGGCAGTTATCAAATGCATTTTAGCATTATGGCTGGCAATAAATTATTATTGTTTGGCAAATAGTTATAGAAATCGGCTTATAGCATGCCATTGAAATGGACATGGATGTAGACCACGCCTAACATTTAGCAGCCGACGGGGTGTATGTGGTGTTGCTGCTGTCAGTGCAGTACACACTCAAATGCAATTCATTTTTCATATTTGCGAAAAGCAAAAGAAACAGGAAGAGTAGAAAAAATAATCATAAAAAAATGAAAGGGAAAAGTTGTGTGTGCGGGCTGCAAAGTAATTTAACAAATGGATTTCTAAACAAATACGGAAGTTTAATTTGTAACCAAAAGGACATGCGCATGGCGGAAGCTACAGCAACAACACAAACAACAACTACAACGCTACAGGAAGCTAAGGAAATGTATGCCAATGGCAGTGTGGCTGGGGAGGGGATAAAGTTTAGTAGTACTGAGCGCAGTAAAGTGAGAAGCAGCAAAGTGTAGCTTGTAACTTGCTAGCATTCCCTCGCTCCCCCCACCACCCCCTTTCTCATACTCTGTTGGCCGACCGCTGCCACTACAAGAGAAAACCGCAGGCCAAGCAAACGCAGAAGGCGAAGCTAAAACCAACACTGTGGCTGCTACAAGCCCAGCAACTGTATGTGTGTGTGTGGGAATGAGTAAGTGTGTATATCCTGTGGGTGTGTGTGTGTGGGTGTATGTACTTGTGACAAGGCAGCATATTCGCACTTCAAGATGGCTTCGATATTTCTTAGTCAACAAAATGGCGATTGCAAAATTGTCGTCCTTGCCTCAGCGCAACGCAGCGTTAAGAAATTACTTTACTTGGCCAGCGACATTTTGTGGTGTAGACCCCTCTGAGCACCTACTATTTCCCTCATACCTCACACGGAGAAACCACTGGCACCCACTGACAACACCCAAAGTTGACACAGTTTACTTTGTTGCCACATTTATATAGCATGGCTGGCAGCTTTTATGGCACTTTGGCTTTTGTCTTGAGCTTGCTGTTCCTAGTACGAGTGCGAGTGCGAGTCGACTTGAATCGAGTCAAGTCGAGTTTGAGTTCTGAGCCAAGTCAACGGAAATGGCGGCCGTCGTAATTCTCAATTTGCCAAGGCGACAATTTAATGGGTTTTCAGGTGTGTGCGTGTGCGTGTGTGAGTGTAAGTGTGCGCAAGTGTGTTTTCAAATTGAATTGAAATTGCAGAAAATGGCATTAAAAATTAATTAAATTGATTGCAATGCGCACCGCCCAGCAACTGTCACAGCCAGCAAGTGGCAGCTAATAAGAGAGCGCCAGGTAAAGAACGAACAAGAGAAATTGAAAGAAGCGCAGAATGAAATAGTCAAGTTGCATTAAGTTGTCATATCCCTTTCCCAAGCCTACACTTCACTTATACACAGATTACAATGTCTACAGCGCATCGGTATAAATTTCTATAAATTTTTGTTAAACTATTTGTGTTATTTTCAATTGTTAAGCAACTTATCTCATTCAGTAAGTTGCAGTAGATTATCTAGGCTTCGTCGAATTGTGACTACTTCTAGGTTCCTTTAACTGTTTTTGTTTGCATTTGCAATTTCATTTAATTGCCCGTGCCCCACAGTGAAGTAAACTCTGGCGCGGCTTTGATTGCCTGACTTATGGCAGCTATTTAATTGGTTGCTTACCACGTCAAAGACAGTCGAAATGGAGAAATATTATATGGCAGATCTTTGCCATGTTTCACCCCTCTCCATTCGCCAATGTTACAAATCAATTTGCTTTTCGTGAAGTTTTATTACCTGCAGCTTCAACCATGCACACATTTGCTTGCACGAAATATAACAAACAAGTTGCTTTTACTCATTGGCAAAGCTTAGAAGGCTCTGAGTTTGGCTTTGGCATTGACTAAAATACAAAGATTTCATAGTTTGGAAGCCATGGAAATTTGAGCAAGTTGCAACAGTAACTTATAACATTTTGTGATGCTTCCAAGTGTATGTGAAATTCAGCTAGAGTTCCAAGTACCAAGAGAGTTTTCTGCCAAGCGGTTGCGGTTGAAGTTTTCACAAAATACTTTCGACGGTTCTTTCTTCTACAGCAACAGTTGGTAATAATTGTTAGCTGAGCAATTTAATCTAATCTAATCGTTTATATATGTACCAACGAACCAGAGATTAGCATTTCATGACACATCGACAACATATAACCAACAGCTATGTGCAGCACCCAATAGGAGATGTTATCTTTTACAGCCCGAATCCTTGAATGACTCATCCATGTAACTGTTTCAACCACCTGTCGTTATAAAGAAAAAAGCAAAGGCCCTCCCACGCGTACAACGATAGTCAGCAACAGCACTGCAGCAACTACATACTAGGTGCCGTTGTCTCTGCTTGATCAAGCAACATTTTAATAGAGTTGACGTGTACATCGACAACGTTGTTTACGTCTCGTCAACAGCAAAGTAATTGTTGTTGCAGTTGATGTCACTGCAGCTGCTTTAATTAAATTTTAAAATAATTTTATATCGCTTGTTTATCATTGCATGTCCTTTACTTTTTTGAGTTATATGACAATGTGTACGTAAATTAAAATGCAGACAAAAAGAATTGAATAACGGAGAATGGAATGAGATTGCAACTTGCCTGCATAATGGCAGATTTTTAATTGCCAGCCCAGAAAATGTCTCGGCATGGCTACGAAATTATTATAATGAGCTGAAAAAGGCACTCAAATACACGCGCACACACATAAGCGATACGCCAGGCAAGAAAATAAACAAAATAACCTGGGAGGCTACAGTCGGACGTAGCCGAATGTAGGACACCCTGCTTTGCTCCGGGCGACGATAGCAGCATCATTTTTGTATATGCATACAAATATAAGCTAACATACTAACAATCAGAAAGTCTTAGAATATAGTGACTCTAAAACTGTACCCGCTATACCAACTAAGAGAACATTTTTGGTAATTTGAAGGCATGGAGACGGGATACAGAACATAAAAAATAAACTTGACTTGTTTAGGCAAAACACGAACTTAACAAAGAAGGAATTGTTTCCCTAGCTCTTATAGCTTGCAAGATCTAGGTGTTCATACAAAGAGACTGATAGACGGACGTCCATGACTATATCAACTCAGCGTCTGGTTTTCTTCTGCCTGTTAAACACAAATGTCAAATGTACAATCTTGATAGATGCTTTTGAACTGTTTTGAAGTACAGGGTCTTAAAATCGAAAACCATCGCATTAAGAGAATATGACAATATTGCACCTGCAACGTCAACTTGTGGAAGTCAAGTAGCGGTCATAACTTTCGGTTAGGCCATGAGTCGAACTGCAGTTCAGTTAGAGTGGTTCAGTAAAGAAGAGAAACTTTAAATAAATAATACTTATTGCTTATTATAGATATAATTGGATAAATATCTCTAAAAACTAAAAAATATTTTGGTATGTAATTAAATAATATCTTAAGTCATAAGTATAATGCTTTCCTGACTTAATCATATATTTACAATGAAGATTGTAGTTTAAAATGATTAGCTTAAGCTCTGACTTCAGCAGCTATCTGTAATATGCGTTTTCACGAACAGCTCTTGGTGCACAGTTCAGTTCTCAGTGGGTCTTCCGTTTTGTGGAATTTTCAATTGCTTGTTTCCTCATTTTTATTGAAACTGACGTCAGTTGGCTATGAAGAAGGAGACAAAGCAGCGCAGTGCCCAACCCAGCTGGGCTTCAGCAGCGAGGAGGACATCAGTGCAACGTTTTATTTATGTGGCTATATATAGTATAAGTATGGTCAGCATGGTCGAGATGGAGTGGGAAGGCGTGGTGGTCGCTCTTCACATAATTATGCGCATTTTTTGTAATTAAATATTCCTTGTAATTTGCATGCGTGCACTGAAAGCGACTGCATGCATTTATTATAGTAGTGTGTGCTTGCTTCCACTTCCCTGCCACACTTTTGTTGTCAATTTTATAGGTAATTGAAAAATACAATAAAGCGGTTTTTATAATTATAAGCACCATACCAAGGGCTGCCATGTGTTTGTCTGGTCTTAAAGTGCGCGAATCATGCTCGATTCTTTTGGAGCAAAAGTTGGCACAGAAACTTTTTAGACAAGGCAAAGAACAACATTTTTTTTTCAATTTCCGGCTTAAGACAAACAAATGTAAGTACTCTGAAACAGCGAGCGAGCAACGGCCTCGATGTTCCCTATGCTCTGGCAACGGAAGTCACTGCTGCTTGTTGAAAAAAAGCTGAGAGGAGGAGCACAGATTTTATTTTATAAATTTATATTTTTTTATTTACACCGGATATTAATTTTATAGCAGAACACAGAGAAGCGAGGAGGGCAGAAACTTGACAAAAAGCGTTGCGGGCTTTTGATCTCCTATATCTCAAAAGATACACACGCACGAGATTTCATACAATAATTTCAGTTTCACGCTTCCGCCTGTCCAGCTGTCTAATCCGGGATTTATATACATCGACGTATGTACGTATGCTTGTACGAAGATATGAGAGCTAATAACATATACAACTTCCGCTGCCGGAAGTGTGCAAGTGAGCGGCCATTTTGACGATTCGCCGTATGAGACTTTCTGATATGCTAAAAGCAAAGGTCATATTACTATATGTTCGAAACGTATCATGCTTGGACCAGGTGCGTAGGTAAGGACTGCCTCTATGCTGCTACGTGTAAGAAGTCTAACCCCAAGCAACTGGGCGAAACGCATCAGTAAACACCTCAACCGACTTTTATGTACATTTTCTTTTATGTCTTGTCAGCATAAAAAATGCATACACAACCATCCGGGGGTAAACAAACAAACAAGACGCCCCGTTGGTGTCAACCAACGCGCAAAGCTTTGTGTATGCACACACCCACCCACACCCCCACCCCACCAATTCAACCCACGCCCCAATTTACCTGCTACTCCCCCTCTCTCTCCCTATCATTCCTTTCTTTCTGCTGTTTCCTTCTGCACTATGCGCTTGACAGCAACGCAAATAAACAACAGGTTGATCTCAAAATTTATTTTGAAAACAGAAAATAATATCAGCTTTCCATCAAGTCGAATATCCAATGCACTATGGTGAATTTATTTGAACATACCTGAATGAAAATGAAAAAATCAAAAGTAAATAAACAAACAAAATACTCTGCAAGATTTTTTAAACGAGAATAATTCCAATAGATAATTCCAGAAAGTGTAGGCTATTGCATGATTGCCCAATTGATTAACATACTCTACATGTCCAATCTCCTACATTTTGTTAGTGTGCACAGACTGCATCGTATGCAAGCTTTCTACGTAAACAAGAATTTTTCTTTCCATTTACATTTTTTAGCAATACCTTTTTGTTTTTCTGTATTGGGGGTCCGTCCTTTTAGCCCTTTGTGTTTGTCGTGTTGCATCGGCCCATGCTGCGTTTAATGTGTTTATGAAAACAGGAAGCTCCTGCCTGCCTGTCGCACCCTTTGCTGTCTGTATCAAGCGAATGAAAAATGCATAGACAGCAGAGAAAAAAATGCTCCAAAGTTCTGCTAAATCAAATTAATTGCATCACTAATATGGATTCAAAGTATTTGAAACTATATAAATTTTAGTAGGAAGTTTCTTTCAGACTAATTATCTAAATAAGGAAAGTTTTTAAAAGTTTCGTAAATAAAATTAAATAAAACATGATGTGGGAAACCATTTCAAATTTTACAGTTAAAGTTGTTCAAATTATGATACCCCAACAGGTTACTTTTAGTATGCAAAATATCAGCAACAATTCCAAGGGAAAATGGGAATTTAATGAGCGCTTAAAATAATGATCCACAAAAAAGTATTAAATTAGTTATGAACATTTGCCAGTCACCTCCCAGTTTCGGATATTTGTAAAATTAATTAAACTAAATTAAGTTGGATGGCGTTTACAAAAATGAATAATCGTAAGCGAATTGACCAATTCTACGATATTAAATTAAATTAACAACATGCAAATCGAAAGAGTAAAACAGATGCAGTAAAAAATATACACAAGATATACTATATTAAATTACTTATTTATCATTTTGCATCAATTTGTAAAATTTACTCATTAATTTAATTAAAACCAATTAAATGAAATTGTCACTGTCATTTGAGCATCGATTTTCAGGGAACCTGGCCTGGCTTTTGCCGAGTGTGGTTTTTCTGGTTTCGGTCTCCACAGCCCCTCCTCTCGCCCCTGCGTTCGTTTGTGATTAAAAATGGAACCGAATCTGGCCACACCGCCTTGACAATTACATATTTCACATTGTACAAATTGCCAACGACTGTTGTTGCGGTAATTTAATAACTCTGCATTTAATGAAGCGACAGCTGATGCTTCATGACCGTGTCCACTATGCCACTAGCCATGCCAGAGGACCGGGCGCTGGGGCGTGTCAAAGGCTTGTCAAGCTATTTTTCATTATTTATGACAATTTTTATCTTGTTCTACATATTTTACTCTCACATATACCATCTGAAATCTTTACTAAAAAGAGTAATTGAATTACTCTCGTGCATGAGCGGCATTGAGCATACGCCGTGTTGACCAGCGCAAAGAACTGCCTGCTTCATTCTTTCTGAAATGTACACTCAATTAGTGTTTATTACGCATACGTGTGGCAGCATTGTGCGAGTGCAGACTTCATTGTTTGCCACAGACACACAGCTATAATTTGTGCAGTGTAATCAAATTTACAAAGAGCGTTGATATAAAATGTGTAGTAGTATTTAATTATTTTAAATATTTAAAAAATGTCTGTTAAATACTTCTCTTGATAAGAGATGATAAGAGATGCTTTAGTAGACCTTCGGCCCGTTTAAATATGAATTTAAAATAGTACTTATTGCCTTTGTAAGTCCAGAAACTATTTGAAATGTTCGCGGGAGTCATTCATATCTTACAACTGTAATATTAGGCAAACGTCAACACAGTTTAATACTTGGGTATTTATACCGAGGGTATATATATAAATTTAAACCAATATATACAAGGCGTCAGTGGTTGCAGTCTTGCAGATAAGGCTTGACACTTAACAAGGCACAAGCCATTAACTTCTCGATGAAATAAAAAACTCTGCTGGGCCCACTTGTCAGTTGACATGCATAAATTTAATAGCATCTCGAAGCTGTCAGAGTCGAGGAGCGCTCATATGAAAAATGGTCGGCAAGTTGAAGTCAGTAGACTATTGGTGATGCTATTGGTGTTGTTGTTGCAGTTGCCTTGGGTCAGTTTCGAGTTGCTGTAAAGGCGAAAAAATCAAAACTAATCAAAGGCTCGCACAGTTGTCAGTTGGGGCTCAGATGGGGCCCTCAGGAAATTGGCGCAACAACAGCAAACAACATTTCCATTTGAACACATAAATTTTCGCAACAAATTCAATTTCCTCTTTGATTTTAGCAAACGAGCAGAAGCAAAAGCAGCAGCAGTAGCAGCAATGCCAGCAACAGCAGCAGCAACGAGCGGCAATGGCAAATAAAATAAATAACTTCCCGGGAGCGCAACAGTTGCCTAACAAAACGGAAACGGAAATGCACCACACACACACTCGCCCAACTGTGTGTATAAGAACAAATAGCAAATAAGTGCAAAGCAACCAATTGATAAAGTAAAAAACACTTGAACACTGCAGCCACACACACAACACTCGTAACAAAGGCCGATGAGTGTGTCGAGTGTTGAAACCAACAACAGCAACAGAAACAACTGCAACAATAACAACAACAATCAACGGCAACCACTTCATAAATAATTCATTTCCCGCCTGCTATGCCAACTTCAACAGCCAGCCAACCAACCAGCCTCCGATATACTATATACCTACATATATATTTTTAGCCTTTTTTTCTACTGCAGCGCATGTGGCGTATGCGCAACATATGCAACAGTCTGTAGAATAGACAGCGGAGGGAGTGCGCCGGAGTGAGTAGGAATGAAAGTCGCCGCCGCAGACGCCAAAACTAACGTGAAATAGACACGAACAAAGGCTTTTCATGCCTTTGCAAGCATAAAATTGCTTTTTTGCTACAAATATCCTGGGCCCAGGCGAAGCGACGGCAGACTCGGTTGAAGTTGAGGTTGAAACTGGTTGAAATTGCCAACGTAGTCTGAGATCTACGCCTCAGTCTCAGTCTGGCATTCAGTGAGTGGAGGGGATGCATACTGTAGACTCGGGCTTGTTTGTCTATGAATCCAGTTCGGGATCTAGCTCTATTTGTTTGCAATTGCATGCGTATTTGATTCAATTTCTGCAATTTATTTGCAATTTGACGACGGCGCCTTCTTTCGCTTTTTATCTCTTTGATGATTGAAAGCACACGTTTCGTCAGCACAAACCAATATCACTTACCAACAAGCAGTAGCTGTTGCTGGAGGCAGTGGCAGTGGCAGTGGCAATGGCAGTGGTAATGGCCTTAGCAGTGACTGTGGCAATAGGCGGCATGTCAGTCTATTAAATTTTTATATGCTTGCTATGCCATGCAACATATTCATGGCGCACATTGTTGCAGCTTGTCAGTTGTTGTCAGGCATCCGAAATGCATAAATTTAACACCTAGTAAGCAATTCACAGAACTAAACTTCACACACACACTCACACACACATTGTGTGCAACACCCAAACATCCGTTTCCGGCTGCATCCGCTTTTGGCGGTGCGTCGGCCATTTGTTTTGAAAGCGGCAACTGCTGCCGGAGCTGCAACACTCTGTGCATATATTAAATGCCGCTAAAGCAGCCAACACACACACAGACACACTTACACACACAACATTGCTGAATTATAATTAAATGCACATGGGCCATAGCAATGCTCTAAGGAAGTGCCCACAAGAGGGAGCTGGCAAAGGAGCTGGACAAAGGAGCCGGGCAAGCCCCATACATTAGAGCAACAATCTAAAGTGCTGCAACAGCCAAATGAGCAATGAACCACCACAAACAACGCCACCACATGCCGAAATCAACAACAGGAACAGCTACAACAACACTGCAACTGCAACTGCAACTTGAGATATGCAAATATGATGCGTTAAAGATAAGCAGCGAAGCCAGCTCTATTGTTAGATAGACGCACAGGTCCAATTGTGCAAAAATTTAATCAGCAAGGAGATAAATTAATGCACGGACCTAACTGATAGTATATAGTCTCTAAATTAGGCAGTGTCATCAGCGAATAGAAGTTGAACTGTTTCACCTTGCTGAGGACTTGACTTTGGCTTTTCAATTTCACTTTGGCAACAATTGCAATCATTCGCTTTCTCTCGCTCCCTATGTCTGCTTCATTCTGTTGGATTCCCTGCGTCTACTGCTCTCAATGAGTAGGATGATGATGACGTTCAGATTCCAACAAAGGCAAGTGGCAAATAAGCTGCTGCAACAACTTCTTTTTATACTCCCTCATGCACTGGGTATTTCTCACGAAAAATTAAAAGCAGGCAACGATAATATGGCAGCTGATGAAGGCAATGATAGTAATAATGATAAGGATAATCATAATGCTAAAGATAATAGTAATGCAGCTGCGGCTGGCTGCCATCGTGTACGATGCCAATTCAAAAACCTTTTACTGCGGTTATCCCTTTGCACAGCTCTATTCATTACATTTTCCAACGGGTTTGAGGACAGCGGCTCAATTATGAAAAACGCTTATTTGAAAATTGCTAGTTAATTGTTTCGGCAGAGCTTGAAGACCAACTCCAACCCTCAGTTCAATTCAAAAATAACTGAAGGAAAAAATGATGGCAAAGTGGAAGTGCCATTATAGCCCAGGGCTGACAAGTTAGCCTGGCACTGGCACTGGCACCGGCACTGGCACCGGCACTGGTTACTTTGCTTCTTTGTTGGCTCAATTAAATTAGAAGAAGAGCGCTTTCGTATTTGATTTAAATTTTAATTGTGGACGCTCACAGCTTGCGGCTATCATTTTTGGAGCGTACCAAAAAATTTACATAATCAGCGCGAAATTTGTTGCCTCTGGCATGGAATAGCGCAGTACAAAAACCCGAACACTTGGCTAAATTTGCAAAAATGGCAACTGGGAGCAGGCAACTGGCAACTGGCAACTAGCGTTTGCGTTTGGCGACACATGCCGAGACAGGTTCATAAGCTGTCTGACAGGTAAAAACAAAATATCAAACCAAGTGCTTCGATTATGCCCACCCACTCCTCAGTCCTTACTCACAGTACAGGCAGTCACTTCAGCGACTTCATGTGCGTTAATTTTCCAGCGGAATAAGCAGCAGCCTCAATGGGGGATGAGCCGTAGCCGTAGCTGTAGCTGACTGGTTGCCGCTGACAACAAGTGGCTGGCTGGCAGCAAATTCATTATAATTTATAATAAGCAACAACGCTGACAAGAACGACAACAACGAGCCCGACAAAAAGGACATGAGCTGAAGTTCCTCTCAAAATCTAACACGCACACACACATGCGGATGCAATAACAATAAGCGAGTCGAGTGTGATCGACTGTGAGATAACCTGTAGCAAGTACCAAAGGGAATTCCAATCATAGCAAGAGGTTTATAATCGGTTAAGTATTCTGCAATCAACAGCATAGCAGTAGCTTATATACCTCAATTAAGAAATTAACATTGGTAAATACCTCTGAAATCTGAATCAATTTGTTTACAATATTCTGTATTCTGCAACGTTTTAATTTTATCTGCCTACAGCCATCATGGTTTAGTTCATACAAGATCTAGAAAGGCCATTGAACTCGTTTCAATATACGCTTCCTTGCATCGATTCCCCTGCTTTCTAGTGTAATGCATATGGCTTTATTATACCCGATTTTTTGGAATTTTATTTTGATAGGGTATAATAACTGCGCAACGCTACACAACACAACACAACCAATAATGAAGCTCATCATTATCCTGTGCACAAATCCAATTTGATTATGTTAATACACGTGGAAAGGAAATGCTTTTGCAATTGCAATTGCCAATTGGCACATCCTTGCGTGTCCGTACTGACTCCCAGCCACCCCCTCCCATGGCCGCTTGTATAACCCACCCCTGACATTCATGATATGCCACTCTCCTTCCTACCCACAACTCCACCGCGGACTTCACTTTCACAGTGCTGAATGTATTTCGCTGTAGCTTTGATTTTTGATTGAAGTTGCGCAGAGCTGAGACGATTTGCGGGCTATGAATTTCCAATTATGCCACAGATGTATGATGACAGGAACAACAGCAGCTTATATTCATTTGGTTGACTGAAAATATATAATTGCTGCAGCTACTGGAATGCGATATTTGATCTCTAATTAGACACTTTCTTTCAAGTCTACTGTACTTCACAGCGATTTCATCAAATTACTGTATAGATCAAATTAAAGTCAGCTTCAGCTGCGTTTTGATCTATTGGTCCAACTCTTACTCTGACCACATACAAACCGAGGAGGGACAACGTTTGCTAGGACATGCTAGACATGTTGGTCGAGTAAATTGGGAGACAGCTCCTAAAACTGCCCGCATTCTAATTAAACGTTCCGGCTTGGGCTTGACAGCAGTCCGGCCATTTTTAAAGCCTTAAATGTCACGCCTACGCCAGACACTGTAAACTGCATGACTGTGAGTGTGTATGTCCGTATGTGTGTGTGTGTGAGTGTTAGGCTTATGTGTAATCAGGTTTGCCTCTACTCTATGAGAGAGGACCAGACAACAAGTCAGACCGATCCTAGGCTCCGTGCTAGTGTGTAAATAAATTATATTTACGCAAATTCGCACTCAAACCGTGGCTATTGGGGTGCGGGACAAAGGGCGCAAGGGAGGTGGGGGGAGGGCTTGAAGCCAACGACGACGACGAGTGCGACTGACATGATAACATTTTGGCCTAAAATTGGCAACAACAACAACAACAGCAGCTGAGACAATGGTCAACGCCGCCAGAGAAGCCGCAGTCAAGCGAATCAAGAACAGAAGAGAAGGGCATGAAGGGAGAAAGAAACAGAGATACAGAATAAGAGAGAGAGAACAATGGAGAGAGGGAGGGTCCATTGTTAGTGCTCGTAATTGGGTAGCAACAATTTATGCGTCAGTTACTGCATATAGACGTGAGTGTGTGGGAGGGGCATTGGACTCTAACATGAATTACAATGCCTGATGCCACATGTGGCACAACCTCCTCTCAGTTGCACTGATGAACGAACGGTACACTTGCAATTGCAATGCCAATTTCAGCTGCATTATTTGTACGTTTGCATTTAAATGACCCAAACTACAAATAAAGAAGCAATTCTCGAATAGAATCTAGCATTTTTCTCAAATGCACCCACATATGTATGAATAAATTTCAAGCAGAACGCAAGCATTTGAGTTTTGTTTGTGACACAATTTCATTTAATCGCTTCTTTGGCGCCACACTTAGCAACAAAAACAACAGCAGCAGTAGGAGCAGCAGCCAGCACAGGCAACAACTGAAGCAGAGACAGTAATCGGAATAATAATGAATGCCTTCATTATCATAGTCTAGTGTCATTGTTGTTGTTGTTCTGTTTGTCTAACTTGCTGCTGCTGCTGCTGCTGCTGCTGCTGCTGCTAATGTCATTCGGCAGTTGTTTACCCCTTTTTGGTGGCGTCTCCTAAACTGTCTGCAATGGGTAAAGCTCGGCAGCTAAACAACGATTTTTAAAGCCTTCAACTCTGCTACGGTCAATGCTTTGGCATCAATCAAAATTAGGGATGTTGAAAATATATCGAAATATTATTATGGTCCATCATTTTTAATAACATTTAACACCTAAGGAGCTTCAACCTAGTATATTAACTGTTTACTGGAAATATTATAATATCGGTATTTAAAAAAACTCAAAAAGCTACAGTCGGATTCAACCGACAGTAAATGACCCTGTACTTTCCTTCACGCACACACGCTAACAAACACTCACACACACTGCACACATATCGTAAAGTCACACACAATCACGCATATACACTTATGTATACATTAAGTGCATGCACTGCTCCCCCCCTGTTCTAGTACAGGAAATTGAATGTTGAATATCTCTGGTGTTTATTATTCGATTGGGCCACAATTCACTGCACAGATAAAGGTTATAATAAGATTGTGGCTGTGGTGGTTTTTCGCGGTTTTTGGTGGTGCGGGGGGAGGTAAAAATCGAACACAAACTTGATCTGCTTGCACTATAGGAGCATCTAATTGCCAAATATGATGTCTCTAGCTCTTACAGTTTACGAAATCTAGGTGTTCATACAGACGGACAGACGGACAGACAGACAGACAGACAGACAGACAGACAGACGAACAGACAAACAGACGGACATGGCTAGAACGACTCGGATTGTCGTCCTGATCAAGAATATATATGTATACTTTATGGGGTCTGCCACGCCTCCTTCTGCCTGTTACACACAAATGTCAATTGCACAAACTTAATAGACACTTTTGTTCTTTTTTTAAGTAAAGGGTCTAAATAGTTGCTTTGATCCAATATCCAATCTTGCAGTTACTTTGAAAAAGATGCAAATGTTGTATACCAATACATAAGACACTGGAAGAATAACAGTAACTTAATCGGTCACTAAAAAATTTAGACTAATGTTATACAGATTAAATGAATTCAAGTTTATTGCAAGTAACTTTTAGCAATTGGTTAAAGGCAAAAAGCCCAATAAGCTGAAATTGACTAGGCCTAAGCACAGTTTAAGCCAAGCTGAAGGGGTCTGTAAATGCAATAATTTCGGACATCTTGGCAACACACACACACCCATACACACAGAAGTGTATGAAGCATTTACGGTTATGTGTCCCGTGGGTGCAGCATCTCCAAAAAAAAAAAAAAACAGTAGAAATACCACAAGTGAGTGTGTGGCAGTGTGTGTATGTGTGTAGGTAACTGCCAACACTTTAAGGCCGATAAAAGTCGGGTAAAAAGGGGCAAAAAGAAAAGAATTTATTTGTATGTGTGTGAGACAATCTCTTTCAATATGTTTGCCTGCATGTGTGTGGTTCTTGAGGCAGACACTTGAGGTAAGATATTAAAAATACATGAGCATGCACTGAAGAGAATGAGGGTGCGGCATTGGGGGAGGGATGAAGGAAGGTTTGGGGAATTAAAGGCTCGACCTGCAGACACACTGACTGCCTGCCTGCGTGCTGGCTGTCTACTTCAGTTACAAGTGGCTTATTTACCTTACGATAAGTGCAGCCTGGAGTACCATGACTGCGAACGAAGCACCCAGCCACAGTCTAATTCTCTCACTACATCCCCCTGTCAATCTCTCAGTGCCTCAGTCAGTTTCTCCCACTCACGCCACAAGCGTAATCATATTAATAATTATTTCTTATAAGACAAGTCCAAAAAGGTTATTGTAACGGCTCTCTCGAGCCTAATCAAACTGAATGTGTGTGTTTAGAGCCTTTTCGTGTTTGTTATTGCTAGTTGTTTATTGGCTCACATATCCTTCGCTCGCACTCCAACTGGAACCCTCTCTTTCAGCTGACAGCCGACTTCTGGATATTTAAATTACATGCGTAAGTAATTGGGTTTGTTGTCATTACATGCAAGGATTTACCTTGTTGCCAGTTCGGGCTAGCCCCATCCTAACCCACAACAGTCCCATCACCATCATTCAATAACACGTCAATATGTCATATGGACAACGAGCCGAGGCAGTGGACAAGGGGATGGGGTTGAAAGGTGGAAAGCAGCAACAGTCATGGTCAGATTTCGAGGCCTCGTTTTGTCATATGATTAAGTTTCAGTCCTGTGGGCGGACTATAAATCAGGTGAAATTTTCAATAAAATGATGTGAACCATGTTGACGAGCTTCGGTTGTTACGTTACGTTGGTGTTGTTGTTGTTGTTGTTGGTGATGGCGATGGCGTTGGTGGTGTGGCAGCTGCCATTGATGATTTATGTGACCCAGGCGCAATGATATTTAACAAACATGTACACCATAAGCTGCGCTTCGAAAATATATATTGCAAGGCCTGTGATAACGCTGCGTATGCGTGATATTAATAAACAAGCGTAGCGTATGAGTTGCATATTGGCTCTACAAAAAACATTTCGGGTATGTAGAAGGCGAAGCATTTCAATTAAAATGTCAGAGCAGTTGTTTAACAAGCTGATTGAAATTTAAACAGAAAATGACAATAAAGATTAAAAAAATCTTACCATTAATAATCTATGATTAGGAAACCAACTCTGAATGATTATGTTTCATAGCAACTGCATGCTTTGTTGCCTTCTATTATATCTAATTCAAGCGGTTCCATGCGAAAATTGCCACATGTTCTGGTAATTCAAAGACAAAGTAAAATCAACTCTCTTTATATTTCGTATTGCAGTATTCATTTCAAAGAAGCAAATAGCATAAAGGGTTTTCATTTTCACACTCATGCAGATGCCCACAGAGCTAACACTGTTGCTAAGAAGTTTGTGTGTTACTCACATAAGTAGCATGCGGCATGTCCCCTGGCAACTGTGCCACTCCATGCAAAAGGAAATTATTTGCTTTTCGCGTTAAATATTTTCTCTTTTTTCCTGTCGTGTGCACAGATTCATCTCTCACATAATGATATGCACATATACATATTTTTAATATTTCGTCATTTAACAACAAATTAATGAGATTTTTATGAAACGTTGAAACATCAAAGAATTTTCTGTCATATTTTACAGCGCAGCAAATTAAGCTGGATTATTATGGAAGCACCCGAAAAACTAACAGAGTATGTCATTAAATATATACGAGTATTCTTATGCGCATGTGTTATACATTAAAACATATGAATATTTGCTTAATGAAGAACATTATCATATGGTATAACACCATGCTGTATAATGAAGAAAAGATATTGAAAAGATATTACCTCATTTCCAATTGAATGCTACTAAAATATCAGTTGAGTTCGCTTTTCCCTTTAAACGAGTGTTCAACTCAACCTTTAATTTCTTATTTCTAAAGGCAAGCATCTGTTATGCTTCAAGGAGGAATGAGGAATGGGAGGGCAGAGGATCCGCGTTTTTACCATATAATCTATTTGCTTTCTTGTTGTTAGGTTTTATGTGGGATGTCGTTGCTCCGGCGGCATGCATATTATCCTCAATTAGCGCGCTTATTGTTTGCCTTCGTGGCTCTGAGCCACTTTTCATTACCCTCCTACCATATGTGCGGGTATGTATATACGTTTGTACATTTCCCTCCTACTGGTTGCAATGACGCCCCTCTCAGCCCTCCCTCAACTCAGGCTATTTCTCTATCTGTGCTTTCAATTAGCATGCAGCTTAGGCTTAAGCACCTAAAGTTAGGCGCTTGCCACGAAATGCAAACTTTACATTTCGACTGTCAGCCATAACGAGGCACTAATCATAACCCGAAAGCTGATGCTATAACTCTTTCTGTTCCCTGCTCTTCCCCCTGCTCTTTATCGTTCCCTCTGCATGTTGTTGTTTTTATTTGTTATGCATTTTGCCCGGAAATTGGAGATAATAAGCATATTGTTGTGCGAAAACAATGGCCATGCTAATGATGTGCATTTGTATGAGTTCATCTTCTTGCATGTGTGCGTTTATCCTCCCTCTGTGTGTGTGTGTGTGTGTGGGGTGTGTGCGTGAGTGTATGCTTATCAGTATGAGAGTGTGTGCTTAATAACTGCGCACGTAGCAAACCACGAGCAGCGAGCTTATGTCAAATAGCTGCTCTTAAATCCGTGCTCCAAATTCAAAAACCCATGATTAAAATTGCATTAGGACCCCAAAAGCCAAATAAATTAAATTCTTGAATTAATACCTATCATAAGATACTTAATTGGATTTAATATGATGTAAAAGTGCTGCACAACTTGACTTATATAAACTACTTTTACGTAAATAAAGAGAAATTAAACTCAAGAAATAACATTATTAATTAATAAATAAAGCTGAATTAATTACTCATCAACAGTAATGACTCCAATACTGTGATCAAGTTTGCATTTCTATTTCATTGATTGCGTATTGGCACTAAACGATTTACAGGCACTTTCTTGAAAGCACTTAGCATATTTGCAGTAACACTGCAGCAACTGCTCCAACCCCTTAGGCAAAGTAACATCAACCATCCCCCACCACACACACGCAAACACACAACCTCACAGGCAGCCACACTTACAACCTGCCAACCAGTTGCATTGGCCAGCATCGTTACAAAACCTACAACGCCTCTTTTGGCCGAGTGCCAGGTCAGCAGCTTTTTGGATCTGGTAGGCGTTGCCCGGGCAACAAAGCACACACACACCCGGCTCCAATTTGGCACTAAGCATGCGCCTCGAATATAAGTAGGCTATGAATTTTATGCTTATGTTTTGCATTTAACTTGAGCCCGTGTTCTGTTGTGGGGCTTATGGAAGCTAACTGCATTTCAAGTGCAAAAGCCACCTAAAAACTCTATGAAAACAATGCAAAAAGGCAGCCAACAACAACACACAGAGAACTAATTGAATTAAAAGTAAATGCAACTTTTATCCTAAGCAATTACAGGCAAGTTGAAGTAGAAATAGAAGCTGAAGCTACCTACTACTAGAACTAGACACTGTATGTACAATGGGCAATGCAGGGGAGTTTAAGATATGAAATAATCTCTCTCAAACTAGCACCTTTGATTAAGACAGAGGTCACCCGAAATTGATATGTATAGAAACTAAATGGGATTTTTAAATGATATTGCCATGTAATTTTGATAGCAATTGGTAAGGTTACCTTACTTACTGCTGCAATTTAGCCATTTGCACACATTCTGAAAATATTATAAAATATTGCATAAAGTGCAAACTTATTCCACTGTGTGCTGGCACAAACATCAAGTCATAGAAATTCATTTTCATTTTCATTTCTATTTCATTACAATTTCATTTAAGTGAAGCTTAAAAGCGCACCAAATGGCTGCCTGCCGTGGCAATTATTTTTGTAGATTTTTGCTGCTGCTGGGCCAACAAACAATGGCAGGAATAAGCCAAAAGCACCTGTAAAACAATGACCAAGGCAAGAAACAGAAACGGAACAGAATAGAACAGAACAGAACAGTAGAGGCAACAGCACAAATAGAAACAAGGCGTGCCCTGAGATTGGCACAACAAGTTAATAGCAATGGCTGCTGTTGTTGCTTACTTTGACTTGGCCTGTTCCTGGACTGGGCTGGCAAACAAAAGGAATTTTCCAATTTTCACAAAATGTTCTTTTTTTGTTCTTGTGTTGTTTTACGTAAACAAAATCAAGGCGAAGGCAGCTGGCAGAAGGCAGAAGTCTGGCGGGCAGACGGGCAGAGCGTGTATACGGCGCTTAAGTGAAGTAATTAATTTACTAAAACACACACACACTCGCACACATCCACACAGACAGAGTGTACATGCTCACAGTGTGTCGAAGAAAAGAAAAGATACCCAAGACACGTTGCTCAACTCGGGGCACATAAATATAAAGTCAAACGTGTGGCATATTCAATATTTTATTAATTCGCTGCGCTGCTCCTGCTCCTGCTGCAACGCGTGCCAATTGGCAGTCAGTCAAAGCGAAACTTAACTGCCAATGGCAATTACTGGCTTCCAGTCGCCTCACAGTGGCAGCTAAATATATTCTTACGCCTCAATGTCTCATGTGGCATTCACATTTTTAATTGTCCCTCTCGGATGCGGCTATCAATTTGTGCGCGACTTTGGGTAATAAAATTTCAATTGCTTTTTAATTTGCATAGACTTAAGGCTTACGCAGCAACAACAATAACAATAATACCCTTGTGGAGCGTCGTTTCTACTAATTACAAATTGTTAATGAATAGGCACCTGGCACTTACCTGTAATGAGAGACTGGGCCAAAGAAATAAACTTTTTGCGTTAGCATAAAATGTACATAAACTCTTGGACTGAGACTCTTTTAATAATACAGCGTAGCTCGTTATAAATAAAACCCAAGGTAATCTAGACCAAAATGCTTTCAAATTGAGGCGCAAGATACTTTGCTTAAAAGCAAATAAATTGACAAATAAATGTTAAAGAGTTTCATTTAAAGCAGGAAAAATAATCATATTTAGATACATCTTTAAGATAAGTTCTCAAATAAATCATAAATCATGATCAGTTGTCATATAAGAGCATTTCCCTAGTATACTTTCACCTATTTTGCCGTTAAAGTAATACTAATCAAGACTCTACATACTCTCTTATATTCTGGTTATACCAATTTACGTTAGCTCAATAATTTTCTTTAGTTTTTTCAGAGCAGTGGATTGGCAACTAATGTGTGGTTGCACTTGTTAAAAAATCTTTGAATATTACACGCTGCATTGCACATATCCAGAGTGCACTTAATAAAAAGTTGTGTTGCAGTCAATTTTGGGTTAAACATGTGTTGTAGGTGGCCAGAACGCGGTAGGCAGTCATGAAGCCAGTCATATTACCACTTGCCTGCTTAATGTGCCATGCAGTAAATTTTCCGCACAGTGCAAAAACCGCGTTACGAAAATATATGGCTGCCCCTTGAACCCCGCAGCTACCTAGTGCGTGTTTTGCATGGCATAATAAAAATAAAGAGAGGCAGTTGTAGGCGGCGAATGTACAAAGCGTTGCAATTAACGTTTTGCTGCAGCTCAGCCGAACTGTCGAAAAGTGAAGCAGTCGAGCAGCAACCGCAGCAGTGGCAACCAATGCGCTGGCATTGGCTTAATATCCATGGAGTTGCCATGCACTGCCTGTTCGAGCTGTTTATCTTGTGCGTTGAAATTTGGGGCGGCCACACACTCACTCACACACACACACAGACACACATACACATACACACGCACACAAATTGAAAATACGCAGAGCACAGACTACGTATACGCAATGTGCGGAGAGAGAGATCGCCTGGTGAATGCTATAATCCATAATAACAATGGCACCACGTTCAGAGCTCTGGCTGAAAACAATAAGCAGCATTGATTGCAGTCTATTGGAAGATTCTCTCCCTCTTTGCCATGAACTGTTGCTGGTTTGATTTTAATACAATGCACGCTCAAGTGCACTTGACTTTTGTCTCATAAACAACAACAAGGGCTGGCTGTGCAGATCAATTATACGCACTGGTGTACCGACTCCACACAGAGCTAATTAATTAAGTGATGACTGTCAGATATGTGTGTGGAGACAGTTTCTCCTGTAAACGCATTCACTATTTATTATTACGCTGTACAAATAATATCAGTTTTTCGCACATTCTGCTTCACTGCTAAACCGCTTAGTCAAATGTTTTCCAGCAATTATTTTCGCATTAAAACTCAACTCACACACGTGCTTGAGGCAAAACTATGCTGCAATCTACAAGTTTATGTGCCACAGAGATCAAGAGCCATTTCACAAAATTTACAAATTAATGCCTGAAAAATATTTTGAACATTTCTGAAGCAGTTCTTGCTCTCTATCTCTCTATCTGGTTCGAGTGTGCGACTAACTCATCCAGACACAAGTGGCAAAATGTTAAAGATGGCAAAGGTTGCCAATGGATTAGCACTCAGAGAGCAGGGGGAAGCTTGTACAAGCGGCAAATAGCGTTTCATATTATGTTAATATGTTTGCAAAATGATTTCCACTTTTATGTGGAAAAAATAATATGTAAAATGAGTTGGCAAAATAGTTAAGTAGCTTTCTGCTCGGTTGGTTTTTGTGGCTAAATCAAGTGTGCATACTCATGTGTGTGTACTTATGTGGTTGTCTGGAATTTAGTTTTGCGAATAAAAGCCTGGATTGAGTGCTGCTGATATGCTGCTAATGGAAATGTTGTACGAATAATAATAGTTTGCTAAAGGTTCAAGTAGTATACATATATGCTACTGAAAGCTAATCCAAATACGTAAATTGTAATTTCTATGATATTATGGGAGTGTTCTTAATATACTAGAAAATTCTTTAGTTAAACAAACATGTGCCCAGCTTAAGGATTGGCTCACCGGGACCTGCCATCTCTCAACCCAGGTACAAATTTGCTAGCTTCCTGAAAATCTTACTCGCATTGCTGGTAGCCGCAGCATTTCAATTGTTAAACCGCAGAAAAGTAAGTTTGCGAGTCAGTGGGAAAACTTTGCCCAATGTACTAGGCAAATATTTGGCCTTCGAGTTTAGCAGCTGCAGTTGGAGTTGCCCAGCCTGTTCAACGCTGGCCAAGAGCCAAAGTCCAAAGCCAAGTTCTGGCCAGGCTCCAGGTGGAGACCGGCAGACCGCTAGGGAGAGGCAAGCATAGACTACTCTGGACCGCAGCTGCATTTTTCTCAGATGGGAGAAGCACAGCTGTAAAGTTAATGCTGTGGCAAGTGCACCGCAAAACATTTGACTTGGCTGTTGTTATTAAAAATACCTAAAATTACCAAAGATAAATATTAATAACAAGCCTTAGCCGCAGCCACAGCAGTGATTGTTATTGTTGCTGTTGTTGGTGTTGCTGTTACCTGAGCTATGGTATTTTTTAATTTGCCTGCTTGCCTGGGCGCACGGAAGCAGCAACTCAAACAATTTGCGGTTTTCATTAAGTCATCCTTTCTTTTTTTGCTTTTTAGACGCCATTTGCAACACGCATACTGCGAGTTTATTATATGAAATAACTTTCCAAGCGGCATGCCAGGACAGCTGTCATTAAATGCAGCCAGCAACAGTAGCTTTAGAGGAAGCGAAGGTCCTCTCTGTCTTCGGTTAGTATTTGAATAAACCTGCGTCTTTTTTTCTTGAATGCATGTTGTCAAAAATCACAAAATATTGAGATGAAAAGAAAAAGAGTGGGAGGGAAAAGAATGCAGGCTGGCTGGCTGACTGGCTGGCTGGCAGGGCAGGTCGAGGTTTCATGGCAGTGCGTTTAATAGTTTCCATTTTGTTGAATTTCTACGCTCTGCGGCTTTGACGTTGGCACTTCCGTTTCCGCCTGAATTATCGCGCAGCAGGCGGGTTGGCCCTGGGAAATTGCATTAACTGTGCAAAAGTCGCCAGCTCTTTCTCTTCATTTTTGCCACTGCTACACACTACTGTGGGTATCTGCGTTTAATATGCAACTTTTCACACACACACACACCCACACACACAGAAAGGGAGATCCAAGCTGCCTGTCTTGCGTCATTTTGAAATATTTGTGGCATCAAATGCAGTCGTCAACTTGATTAAATGTCATGCATAAAGCAACAGAAGCAAGCCGAGATGCAAATGCCAAAAGGAGATGGCAGAAGATGCTGTGGCAAACTAGAAATTGCAAGGCGTTTGTACAGAATGAAAGGTTTTAGAGCAGCAGCAACAACAGCAGACGAAGCTTCAGCTGTAAAAGGACTATGGCTCACATTCTCAACCTGGCATTGCTACACAGATTTGCAACTGAAAATATACGTTATGGATTGCAGAATTCCCTAGAGATCTTCCTAGACTCTAGTCAATCAATTAGGTAATGAATGAGTGATACGAAATAAGAACTGGAGTGTTAACGATATAGGAAAGGTAAAAAATCCTAGCTAAACCCAATGTTAACACCCTAAGTTTAATATAAGAGAAATCATCATTATTTTATTAAGCATCTACACCTTTTACCCATCCGAGCACAGCTTTATGTGTACATATCTAGCATTTGCAGCAGCGTTAGGTATGTGAGTTGAGTTGCTTTTAGAATACAAACATTTGTACAAGAAATGCAAATTTGCTTAGTTTATCCAACACACACACAGCACCGGGAGCCAGGCAAGCGAAAGGCTCGAAAAATTATTTAAATGAATTTGCATTTGTTATTGAGTTATGCAGAGTAAATAGAGACTGGGCGATGGCTGTAAATTAATTAAATTTATTTAAGTCCCGCCTGGGTACGTATGTATGTATATACGTATGTTACGTTGACAGACAAAGTCATCAAGTGCTTTCTTCTTGGCAATCATTACTTTAATTTCTTTTGACACACACACATGCGCACACACATCTCAAACAATTCTCGAAATATACTTGTAAATTAAATCAATTTATTTGCAATTCCTCTGGCCTCTGGACTCTTTCACTCATTTGCTTCTGCGCTCACAAAAATATGCAGCAATTTATTTTCAAAAACCCAAGTGACGATGACTCGAGAGTCTCTCTCCACCCTCCACCACACCTCCTCGCTTCTTAGGCTGCCTATCTGCTGAGCATGTGATTGAAAATGCGTATTACTTATGTATATAGCCAAGTATTTGTACGTTCAGTAGAAGAGCATACAGGGCGTGTGGCAAATCTAAAATCAAATCAAATCAATTTTCTCAAATGTTACTTGGCAGTCAGTGGCAGCCGCAGCCACAGCCGCAGCAGTAAGCACGTCCCCTCCTCCCTATCCTCCTGCCTCTTGGCCTGACTCTGATTGATCGAATTTAAATTTTTGTGGCACATTTCAGCCAAGCTAGTGAATAAATGTGAATCGCTGGCGACGCGTCTTTAATTACAACATTCTCCATGCCAGTCAGGGATCCTAAATAGAATATACCAGATGTCGTATATAGTGATTGGCTTCAATGTTTAAAAACATTTTACAACTAACAAATCGTTGACCAAACCATTTATTTCAATTTAGAGTTTGGACATTCAGGCTGCGTTAATAAAAATATCTTCAACCAACTACAGCACTTGTCGATTGAACAAGGCAACTTAAAAAGTTTCTAGAACCAGTCAGTCATCAGTCAACATGCGTGCCACTCTTAACCACATACACTCTCACATATATACACACACACACACACACTCAGACGCCAACTCACAAAGGGCAACAAGCCGCAAAAATGTTTGAAATTTTACAAATTGCATTTCATTGAGAGGCAAGCGGCAAAATATGAAGCAAAACTTGTGACTCTATTTGAATACTTTTGTCATGGTTTCTTTTACTGCTGCTGTGTGTGAAAAAGAGAGCTGTGTATTAGGAGAAAGGAAGACAGAGTGAAGTATGCGAGTGCGTGTGTCTGTGTGTGTACAACCAACCAGACATAATTAGCCAAAGAATTTTCTCATCAAATGTGTAAAGCGGTTCAAAACAGTGAACATCTAGAACATCCAGAGTTCCTTTCGGGTTTTTGGCAAAAAACAGAAGTGAGAGCAACAGAGCAATAAAACTTGAAGCCAAAAACGCGTAGACAACCCAAAAAGCGAAGCGAAGAAGAAGAAGAAGCTCACAAACGAAAATGAAAACGAAAAGTTACCAGCAAATAGAAAACAAGGCACAAAAAATATACTATATAAAATGGTGCAGAAAAAATAAAGAGATGAAACTTTTTTTATGATTTCAATAAAGTTGTTAACTTTATTAAAATTTTGTGCTCAGCTGAAAAGTTGGCAAGAGCCAGTCGAGCATAGAATTACTATGAAATACTTTTGCCAAAGCAACCGACGACGATGCCCATAAATTGACAATTTAAGTTGCGCTGACTGAGAGTCAAGTACTAAGAAGTGCAAAAAATAATCTAAAAGAAAAATACTAAATGCAAAACGCAAAACGCATGAAAAGATTCAGAAGAATAATAAAAATGTAGTACGCACATCAATGAAGCATAAATGCATTATGCCAAAGGCAAGTCTAACTAATAAATGCTTAAGCCGTTACAATCCGTCCAAAACGAAGACTTGGCTTGAAGGCTAACGACTCACTGGCTCACTGGTTGGCTGGTATGTAACTGAGCTCTCAGTACTCAATCCGAGTTGTTGAGTGCCCTGGACCATCATCGTTACACGCTAAATTACACGCTAAATTGCGCACGGTTTGCCTTATTGATTTGAAAAATCACAAATCACAAAAAAGTAAAGGAAATAAAATACAAAGAAAAATATGAAAATCCTTGAATCAGAGCTAAACGTATACGTTGGCCACTGTTACTGTTGTTGTTGTTGTTGCCATTTTTGCAATAAACAAATAAAATATTTCTTTTCATATTTTACGCACAACTGCATCAGCATCAGAGGCCAAAGTCTGAAACTGCAGCTGTAGCATTACCCTTGGCTATAGGTGTATCAGATCACGTATTTAACAAAAATGCATAGTTAAAGTGCAATGCCTTTTCTGCCAATTTGTGCTGGCATTTTCCATTTCCATGTGGAGTGCAGAAAACTCTCATAAATTCATCAGCAAATCGACAACAATCAACAACAATCGAACTGACGGCCTGCAATAAGCTGAGAGCAAAGAGATCTCTCGCTATTTTACGGCTCAATGACTAAAAGATTTATTAGGCGTACTCTTCTTTCCAGCCTTGTCGATTCTCAATGAGTTTCGAGTTTGGACAATTTGTAAACAACCATAGGAAAAACAACCCAAACCACATACTTAGTTACCCCTTTATATGGCATCAGATACGATTTTGTGTGATTATTTAGACCCTGTACTTTTAAAAGGGTAAAATGAAACCATATAAAGTATATATATTCTTGATCATGAAGCCCTTCTGTCTGTCTGTCAGTCTGTCTGTATGAAGACATATGTAGATCTTGCGAACTTTAGGAACTAGAGACTCAATTTCTTTTTATCAGATTCAAATATTGCCTGAGAAAATTTACTTCTGATAGTCGATATCTAACAAAAAATATAAATTTAAAATAATCCCAAACTAGTATTATCATAATCATCGCAAACGAAGAACAGTTTAAAAGTTTGCAGTGAGCTCAACACAGTCTGAAATTGCAAAACAAGTTAAATGAATTTTTGGAATATTTCCGAAGCCCACATACAGGCAACTCTGAACATTCCTCAAACTAATTTTAATTGGAATTTATATGGCATTAGTAACGATACAAATACAGAGTTTGGATACGAGTACTTGCATCTGCATAAGTAGACGGCAGAAGGCCATTTTCGCCTCATAATTAAAAACTCAACTTTATCAACAGATAAACAACCGACTGTAAAAAAGGAATAGGAGGAGAATTGGCAAAACAACTAAGCACTAAAAACAAGAGAAATGCGGCAAAACAAGGTAAATAAAGGTACAAATTATGAAGCACTTCATATTGCCTGTATTGGATGAGAGAACAAACTCAACCCAAAGTCTGACGGTGCGGGCAATCAACACAAAACGACCTCGTCAACAACTCAGCTCAAGAGCAAAATCATCACAAAAAAAGGACTACAAAAAATGAAAATAATCATAATAAATAAATAAATTCTATGTATGTATGTATATTAGTAAAGCAGTCAACCCAGCCAGGAGGTAGCAGCTTCATCACCCATGGCAACTGCCAGCATAGTTTGGAAAAAGTTCCCTTGACTTGGAGCTTGGGTGGGAGCCACAGGGGGTAAAGACTGATGGTGCTGCTCCTTCTGGGGTTGTGTGGGCGAATTGGTAAATTTTATTCTTTTTTTGCCAGAGTCTGGTTCGAGGTCGGTGCGATTGCTAAGCAACGCAACAGTTTGCCATGGCTATAATACGTTATAATTTGTTATTGAGTTTTGCACAGAGCAGCTGCAAAAGTGCAGGAGAAACATTGTTGGAGAAAAGAACCGACCAAAAAACATGGCAAAAAGTAAACAAAAACTCTCGCAAAAAGGCAGTTGGCTAAGCTAAATTCAACTCAGCGAAGCCATGATGCTCTTAGATGTGAATTACAATACATATTAAAATTTATATGAAACTAATTTAAGCAACTTGACATCAACTATTCTACATTTATTTATAAATCAATTTATTTATAATCAAAATATATTTTTCCAAATCATTTTCTGTTAAAAATTTCACTAAATGTACGTTTACAACAAAATATTATTTTTGTATTAAAAACACATTAGATCTCTGGCAAGACTGTTGACAAATCTGAACTACCCTACTTCAGTATAAATATTACAGCAATAACAACAAGAAAAGGACACGGGCTGCTGGTTCTGAGGCTGGGCCTGTCATAAGTGCGCTTGTTGTAGTGCCATTATCCTTGTATTTGGTTGGGTTGGGCTGGGCTGGGTTCGAGCTTGACAAAAAAGCAAAAATAAAATGATGTCTATATGATTGGCAACAGCAGCTTTTTAGTGTGCCGCCGAGTCCTTTTTTATTTCTGTTTTTTGCGGCCCCATCAACTTTCTTTTTTCTCTCGATTTCTTTTTTTATTTTTAATATTTATTTCATGTTTTTCAACTGCCTTTTTGTCCCTGTGCAAAACACGAAGAAGGCAAAATAAACTCCATGATATTCTATTTTGCTGTTGCTTTTTGCGCTCTTCCCTCTGCTCTACACTCTGCTTTTGCTTCATTTTTTTTTTTGTATGCTTTATGAAATTGATGCTCGAAAATCGCACTCAATTAGTAGGGATTTTATATTTATTTATTTATTTATTGTTGCTGTCGTTCTCGTTGTCCTTGTTGTAGTTGTTGCTGTTCAAGCAACGGCAAATGGGTATGCTTTAGGGGGAGGGACGTATACACGACGGCGCGTGTGTCGAGAGCTCATGAACGTGTGTGTGCGTGCGTACGTAGATGTATGTGAAAATGTGTGTGCGTGTATGAATGGGTGTATGCGTCTGTGGACTAAGCTTGCTAGAGCATGCTGGCTCAACGGGTGTCAACTTGTATACGCTTGATTTAATTTACTGCTTATTTGATTTGTAAGCAAAGCATTTTATGAAATTTTTAAACTCAACTGTTGTAGTTGCCGATGGCAAAGGAAAAATGCCTGAACAACTAACTACTACAAAGTAATGTATTTACAAAGAATATTTCATTTCGCATTTACAAAAAATATTTCATATACATTATTAACATTTAGATGTGCACTAACTATATTTTGGTTATAAAATGTTTGATTTATTATAATCATTAAAAGTTTAGAAAGAAATTTTACAAAATATTTGCTTAAAGACTCAATTAAAACTGTAGTCAATTTAGTAAAACAGAGAAATATAGAGAGAATAATTAACTGGACATTCAAGCAAGTGAGAGAAATAGATATACAGGCCTGTTCCCATTTTCTAATTCGTTCATTCGATTTACGATTTGAAAAAGATGGGGTTCCTAAACTCGATGTATCGTTTTTGAGAAATGATAATGTTTATTGAGCTTACACACGAAGCTAATCTATTTCGAAATGGACCAAATATGAAGCTAATCGAAAACAATGAATTGAAATTTGGAACCCCATTTTTTTTTTTTCAAAAAGTAAATCGAGTGAACAAATTCGAAAATGGGAACAGGCTTTATTAAAAAAAGTAGGGAAAGCTACAGTCGAACGCAACCGACAGTAGGAGACCGTGTACTTAGCATCTCAAAATAATTTAATTTAAACAAGACAGATTGAAAAAAGATAAAAAACAAGAAAAAAAAAAGAAAAAAAAATTAAATTAAAAATTCATTTTTTTTTGACCGTCCGACCGCGGAATCAAACCCGCAACCAATCGACTTCAAGACCAATGCTCTACGCAGTAGGCTACAGAATCGTAAGGCGAACGTATTAATGAAAATTATGCGTCACTACTTTCCTTCATAACTTTTTGTTTATGGTCCGATTTAGCTCAAAATTGCACCAATCATTCTAAAAATAATAAGCTTTACACAAAATAAGCCAGTGACCTTAAAACTGTGAGTGCTGAACGAGTTTAAAAAACATTTTTATAAATTTAAGGGGGAGGTGGAGGAGATATTCATACAGACAGACAAACGGACAGACGTAGACACGGACAGACAGACAGGGCTATATCGACTTAGCTCGTCCTCCTGGTGAAGAATATATATACTTTATGGGGTCTACCATGGCTTCTTCTGCCTGTTACACACAAATGTCAATTCCACAAACTTAATAGACCCTTTTGTACTTTTTTAAAGTATAGGGTCTAAAAATCCAGAGAGAAAAATAAGAGCAGAAGTAGTACACAAAGCTTAAGCAGAGTTTTTATATTGGCATATCCGCCAAATGGTCAACCAGGGCCGAAAATGAAAATATTCATAATCATCGTATTTTTGTGTAAAGAAAGAAATATCAATTATCAAATATCATAAGAAATGTCCAAATTTTCATAATACACTGAATCCATACCACATCTATGAGGAAATTGGCCTAAAAACTGAAAAAACTGTAATTTCTTCACTTTTAGCTACTTTTAAAGGCATTTTTAAATTTAATTATTTAGCAAGGAAAACATATGATATGTTTTCACTTTTTCTACAAAATCTCTTTACTGTAATCTAATATAAAGGAAATATGAAGTTATTCATAAAAGAACTAGATGTAAACAAAAAAAAAAAAAAACAAATAAAGTAGCATGGAAAATAAAGCAGACTGAATTTTAAATCATAACGATACTTTTCCCCCAAGGCGCTCACACAGCGCCCTCTATTGAAAACGGTGCTAACTAAAGCTTTGTAGCTTTATGGTTAAAGCTCTCTACAATGCTGGTGGCATTCTTTACTGTTGAGTTGACGAGCTGTAAAGTTGAACAATTATTCAATTGTAACAAATAATTTAATATTTATAATTATTTACATCAATAATTTAACTGTATTTGAACAGTAGCACATATTCGCGAAAATTTTTAAGCTACAAAGCTTGCAGGTAAATACGGTGTACCGAATAAGCTTCAATGCAAAAGCTTTCAGTCAATTCAACAACCAACAGCAGGATTATAACAGTTTCTCCTTTTTGGAACTTGCAGCGCCACCTAGCGGCAATCGTCTTCAACTACCAGTCAGTTTAGAACAAATCAGCATTTGAATTTCCGACTTTGGCGCACTATGTTACATAACAGAACAAGAAGAAATATAGGTTCAACCCGGTCGGCGAATAGCATCATACATGTACGCGTGCGGAAGGAACCCATGAAGTTCTTGTAGCTCGCACCAGAAAAGGTAAATAAAGCAAGTTACATCAATAACAGAGGCTTAACAGCACTTAAAACTTTTGAATTGTGGTAGTCGCAAGTGCCGAAAAGAAAAAAAGTTTATAAATTTATTCAATTATTAAAATTTTTCATTTTTCAATGAACACAAAAAAGGAAATCATACATGGCTTGCTGGCCAGAAAAGGTAAACAAAACTATTTCTGAATGAACTGATGAGCCAAGTAATGACATCAAACATGTCTGCACATTTGAACCTGAAAGTGAGCTCACTAACTAAAAAAAACTTTTTGGCAAATTCTTATCCACGTAAAGATCCAATTAATTAAAAAAAAGGATCATTACGCCAACACAAAAAAGTAGGGAAAGCTACAGTGGGACGCAAAGCTACAGTCGGACGCAACCGACAGTAGGAGACCCTGTACTTTGGTTTGCCCTGGGCGTCGGTAACAGCAGCAGCATATATGAACATACTCACATACACATACACATGCATTTACACACACACACATACACACAACCACATATGTATACATACAATTATTCGCTCAAATACAAACAATAACCAATACTCATACATACATTCATACTCACAATCAAAAATCACGCATACGCCCTAGTGGCCGCGTACACTGTGTCTAGCTCTTATAGTTTGCGAGATCTAGTTGTTCATACAGACAGACAGACAGACGGACAGACGGACAGATGGACAGACAGACAGGGCTATATCGACTCAGCTCGTCGTCCTGATCAAGAATATATATATATTTTGTGGGGTCTGCCACGCCTCCTTCTCCCTGTTACACACAAATGTCATTTGCACAAACCTAATAGACCCTTTGTACTTTTTTAAAGTACAGGGTCTAAAAAAAGAGCGCCAATCTTAGAGTAAAAAACTCGGAAAGCTACAGTCGGATGCAGCCGACAATAGAAGACCCTGTACTTTCCTTTGCACCCACAAACCCGTTAACAGACTCTCTCACATGCACACATAGCATAAAGTCACACACAACCACGCATCCGCTCGCGCTGCTTTCCCCTTACCTAGTACAGGGAATTGAATCTTAAATATCTCCTGTGTTTATTATCCAATTGAGCCACTTGGTCTGCTTGCACTATAGGGGTATCTAACTGCCAAATATGATGTCTCGAGCTCTGACAGTTTCCGTGATCTAGGTGTTCATTCGGACGGACAGACGGACATATACATATACATACATATATTTCTGAGTTGCACAATATTAATAGATCCTTTTGTACTTTTTAGAGGGTTTAAACAGAACGTGAAAGGTCTGTTGCACATCAATCAAGTTCAAACGAGTTGCTGCGCACAAGTATGATATCAGCTTCATGGAAAATGTTGTGACGCGGTGTAAGACCAGACAGTTGGATGGCGATGGATCGAACAGAAGTTACATTGCACATCACGATATTTCACATATCGAAATTTTAAAATATTAATATTGACTTTTTCTAATGGAATACTGTCTTAATATACTGTAAAATCTCCCGACTGATTGTGGGCACTGCCAAACTCAGAACGCTCGTTAGGCTATCTGGCTGGGTGGCAGGACATTTTCTTTATGTGCTCTTGAATGGCAGCAAGTCGCATCAGCCAGCTGAAAGTAGCCTAAAACCATGGCATAACCGTTACATTAGAAGCGAGTAAAATTTCATAAAAATGAGCTACGTGCGTTGCCTTTTTGAATATGTAATGATGGCATGAAACGAGTGCAATTTGAACACGCACACACACTCACTAAACCACTCTCACACAAATCGACCACAAGCGCTAAAATTCCATTTGCGGTTCGAGCGGACAACTTTATTACCACACCTAAATAAAAATGTAGAAAAACGTGAGAGAAGTGAAACATTTTACTATCAATTTTCCTGCTGGCATTAATTTGCGCAATTTTTGGCACTACAGCAGAACCAATTGTGGCCGGCTGCACTCACGCACACGCACGCCAACGGCTTTGCACCGCCCGACTACACTAACCTGTCAGTTTCGAGGCGGCGCTTTCTGAAAGTTTTCAAACCAACAAGTTCATAATTGAGCAATGGGCATCAATACAGCATTTTTAAACAAAAATACATATATTTCAAAAGGAAAAGTTAATCAACTATATTACTTAAAAAAATGAACATTAAACTAAAGAATATTGTAAAAGAAACGTAATAACTATACTAATTAATAACCTTTTTAGACCCTGTACTTTAAAAAAGTACGTGCGGATCTATTAAGATTGTGCAAGTCCGAAATGTATGTAACAGGCAGAAGGAGGCGTGGCAGACCCCACAAGAATATATATTCTTGATCAGGACGACGAGCTGAGTCGATCTAGCCATGTCCGTCTGTCTGTCCGTCTGTCTGTCCGTCCGTCTCCTTCTGCCTGTTACATACATTTCGGACTTGCACAATCTTAATAAACGCTTTTGTACTTTTTTAAAATACAGGGTCTAAATATTATATCGTAGAAAATTGTAGAACATATTCCTTAGCAGTGAAATGTCTTAGTTGTTTTATTCAATACAAATACAGTGGAAGCTCTCTTAACAGACTCCCCTTCTAGCGGGACACCCCTTTTAATCAGAGTTTTTGTGCGATACGACGATTTCGCGTACATTTTCAAACAATTTCAATCCACTTTTGTGGACAGAAAAATAAATATATAGAACTTGGAAATAGTTGACTCATCCTGAAATTTTAAAACTATTTGCTATATTTGCTCCACTATGCAGAGTCTGTTTTTCGTTTGAACTGCATAGACTTGACCAGTTTCAGGCGGTTTTAGGCGACTGCGGTTTTCATTACATTTTCGATTTTGTACATTTTGCAGTCATGATTCCCCTTTCCCCATGCTGCTTCAGCTCTGTGCAACTTAAGCGGCTTTGCTTCTGCAACTGCTGTTGCTGCTGCTGCTGCTGATTTTGCTTTTTGTACCTAACGGACGGCGGCAATTTAGCTAAAACGGTACACGCCTACCTGGAGCCCACAGAGAACGCACTAAGCAAATTACTATTTATGTGAGTGCCAGACTGCCCATACCCCATTCCTCATTGCTCAGCCCCCCTGCACTCACCAAAGCCATGCTTTGAGTGTGTGTTAGTGCGGTTTGAAACGAGCAAATTGTATGCGATTGTGGCAAGGGGTAGCCAAAGGAGCAAGGATAAGAGTGTACAACTATCGACGCTGCATGAATATGGGTCACATGGACCAACATTTTTCTATGCATTCAGCATTCAACTTTTTATCGTATTTTTAACCCTGTTTTTAATTCAAACTTACTTAAAATAAATTAGTTTTACTAAACCTCAAAACGCCCGGATAAAACCAAATTAAAGTAGATAAAAAAGGACTGCAACTAAAACCGAAATGTTCGAAATAAATGCGAAGAAATCAGTGCCAAATGCCCAAAGGAATGCCCACAAAACAAGCATAAGCCGAACGAAAAAAAAACCAACAGCAAGGAGAGACGAACAACTCAAAAGGACATAGGTCTGGCCTTGGGCCTGTAAGCGATGCCAATTTTATGGCCAGACACGCAATTTACCAAACCACTAGCTCCCACACAACGGTGTCCGTTGATGGTGTGTGAGTGTGTGTGAGTGTGTGTGTGGGTGGGTAGTTGTGTGTGCTCAAAATGGGTGTAAATAAGACAAAGGACAAAAGAGAAATGGCCAACTATTTGGCATTGAGTCACCAGGGGGTGGTCTGTACACCCGTCTGCCCGTTGGGGATTGGGGCAATTCGATTAGACCCCAAAGAGTTGGGCAGTTGAAGCTTTGCTAGTAAAGAACTAATAACCGAATTACTTAACTCAAATAATTAGAAACATCAATTAAAACAGTGTAATTGTAAACACACTTGCTATACTATATATATAATTTATATATATTATACATACACTTTCATATTTTTAAAATCAAATTTATTTCTGATTAAAACAAATATTTGAAAATTAACATCATTACACTAAACGTATTACGACTTGTAAAAATGTATTCCGATTCTACAATTTTACTTAGAAAACTTTTGCCAGTGTAGCCAGCAGCTGCCACTTGACACTTGTCAGTCTTGTGGCACAGTTTGAGGCATGACGTCAGTCAGCGAAGTGCCGGACGATGTCGGCGACTGTGAAGCGCCAAATGAAGTGCATAAATGACTGTGCAAAAATGCGACCAACAGAAATTTCCGAGCGACAAGTGCGCCGCTGCGGCAGACAAATTGCAGAAAGCAGAAAACGGGCTCAAAAAGTGGAGGGGATGTGAACACTTTGAGATATTTATAACCAGTTCACAGTCCGCAGTCCGCCCAGTCGCCAGTCGCCAGAGAGAGAGACTTGACAGGCAATTTGGCAAGCAAAATTCGCAGAGCGTAACTAACATTTATATTTGTCGCCAGGAGTGCCGTCTAAACAAACAAATGTCACACATAACACGAGCAGAACGACAACCCGACAACCCGACAACCCGGACAACTGCTAGACGACTTTGAGGTTTCTGTTCCCTAACCCTTTTGCCTCGCATGCAAATCAGCGAGGCGACAGTTTGTTTAGGCCCAGTCCCTGTCCTGCAATTTTCGCAGGTTCTCCGAGTGGATGGCGGTGTAAACCCGCTAACGAAATGCTCAATTTGATGGGCAAGTGAGCCACGTGGCTTCACCCTGTTTGTTTATGTCAGTTCTTAATAAATGGTATATAATGTAACAGGTGTTTGACTCTTAAGGAACAACTCTTAAGCAACTCGCAGCTCCACTAACTCCATAGTCAGTACATGTCTGCCATACGTGCTAATCTAGATTTTCTATTTTGATGTATTGTCACACATCCATGTCTCTATCTAATAATCAATTGCACCCAAAGGACAACAAACAAACCCAGAAAGAATGCTTTCAATTTACTCTATATACCATGCTGTACTTCTTATTTATTTATTTTTATTGAAACAAAAGCAGCCTTAACCAAAGTGCTGTCTCGTTGAGCATTCCCAGTTGCATTTGGGTTCCATGCCGGTTATTGGATTTTTCCCAGCTAACACCGCATAACTAAATAAAAGCTCTTTCGCTTAAAAACAGCAACCCGGACCATAAAAAACTACACTATATGTTTACTCGAACACCATGCAGTCTCTCAACCAACGATAACAAAAATAATAAAATTCCATTCAATAAATGCCGAACAAAAGTTGTTGTAAGGTTTTGACTGTGCCAAAGCAAATTAAAATTCAAACAGTTACCGAAAATGAATGAAATGAAATTTAAATGAAACGAAATAAATTTGCACTGCTGATTTTTAATCAAATACCGAAAAGAGAATACTGTTAGTGCCAGTCACAACAGAAGATTACTCATACGCACTGTGAACAGGCGCAACGCTCCCTGCATTGCAATGCCAAACTGTCCGGCATGTTTGATGTTAAATCCCTCAATTCAAATAGATTTACGTCACTTGCAGCCTTTGGTCCAACTGAACATTTGTTAGCCATTTTTTGGTAGCTCTGGTTTTGTTCTCACTTTCCTCCCTGGACTGGACCCAGGCAATTTATTTGCAAATATTTTTCAACATCAAAAATATGTATGCAAAACTCTAGTGCAACCACGCCCATGCCATGCTGCAGTTGTGCAGCACTTGTTAGTTTCTACTCCCCAACCACACACACTCTCCCAATTTTTATGTTCGTTCTTTCGTTTTGTGCCTAAGCTTTAACTCGGATTTTATCCTGTCTGTCTGGCAAATAATCCATCTCATGCGACACATTATTTGAAATTTTCATCAAATTTAAAATCACGCTCAATGCAACAAAAACAATGCACAAAAATGGCATATGTGTCTGTCAAATTAAGTCCATTCAGCAGCAGGTTATGTTGTCCTGTCCAGAGTCTGCTCTGCTGTTATCTGCTCTGCATTTGAGCCTGACTGTCCTGCCACTCAATTGCGGCACCATTGACTAATCTCACTTCTGATTTTCCAAAGCCATTAGCACATACATATACCCCGATAGACTCCAACACATGTCCACACACACAGGCAGAGGCAGATGCAGCGTTTTGGACAGTGCAAAATATCACAATAGCGGTGACACCTGCACAGCAAGGACAGATCTTTCAGCCTGGATACTAATTCGCAGGCTCACACACTCACGTAGACTACAGTTTTGGGTCCTTGGCCAATCCAGTTGGTGCTTTCCTTTGGGTGCGTTGCCTGATGAGTTGCCACATGTCGTCGTTCAGTCACACAGTTCCCCCACTCTATCATTTTGTCTCTGCCAGGCCCACTGTTAAAGCTTAGGCTGCTCTGGTGCTCTGTGCCTAAGTGGTCCTGGCTACTAAGCTGTCTGTCCATCTATTTTCGCTCCTATCGTTCGTTACTGCCAAAAACAGTTGGTTTCAGCCTAAAAACTATTGAGTTGAAATTATGCAAAGTTTGACTGCAAATATTTTTTAATTAAAAGCATTTGGCACAGACAACGCTCGAGTCAAACAGCTGGACGTATAGCTTGTTAAATGTCAAAAACACGCCACACTGATTCTTACCCAAAGGGAATGTGCAGAGGGGTAAAAACACGAGTTGGCATCTACAAAAATTCATCTGGCAAAAATTCAATTGTTTTTCCTTTTATTTTTTTCATTTTATCCTAGTTTACCGAGTTTTTGGACCATACTTGCATGAGTGAGAGAGTGAAGAAATAGTAAAAACATGCAACATTCACATTTGCATTCACATTGGCATTCACATTGGCATTCATTTTCATTTAGTAGACTAGCACGTTGAGTATACACCCAGTTGACTCGATGCTACTGCTCTATGGTTTAACAGTCAAATTTCTAGCATTCGGTGTTTTTGATAAACACATTTTGCTCCCAATGAAATATGACAAAAGTTCTTCTTTGAAAATAATGAACATCTCTATTGGATTATGCGAATTTATATAAGATAAACACTTAATTCAGGACTTCTGCCCATTTTCCGTACGATACCTTCCAATGAATGTCTCCTAATTGTCAGCCCTTTATATAATAGAAGAACCATTGTGCGAACCCAACCGCTGTGTGAATGATAAATTATGCACTTTCCAGGAAAGAAAAAACTCTCCATAGGCGTGGCCAAGCAAACAAAACACATAGAAGCAAAACAAAAGCAAAATTGCCAAGCTAAGCAGCTCTTTATGAACAGCAGAAAGGGAATGAGGAAACATGGAGGGAAAACGAGAGTGAGAAGATGTGTTCACACATAAAACCCAACAAAAGTCTGGCCTAAAGCGACAAAAGCACAACACGACACGACGGCCGGACAATGGACAAGTGGAGCTGTCTGACAGAGCCATGTGCTGTTGCCTCAAGGCAGCAATGGGAACGAGTCCTTTAAACAACAACAACAACAACAACAACAACAACACCAACACCAACAATAACAAGAACAAAAGCAACGACGACCACTTGTCCATTTATAGCGCTTCATTTTAAACAAGGACTACAACAAACACTCGGCAAACACTTGCTATGGCACTGGCACGCATCACTTGGCTTGATTTTTAATTGTGCTGCTGCGCATTTCAATTGAAATATGGAAAAGAGCAAAGCAAAGCGACCACGGAGGGGACCAGCGTCACCCAGTCACCAGTGAAGCTGGAAACGGGAAAGCGAAGAGGCAGAACCGAGGAGGCAGCCTGCAGGCTCGTTCTCACTAGGGCCGTAGTAGTTCATCCTTGAGCTGTGACTCGTTGTTCAACTGGAGCAGACTCTCTCTGCAATAGAGTCAGACAATCGTCAGAAACCAGCCTCAATGTAGGCCTTTTGAGGCATAAAGATAACTTAAGTTGTCCCCGCTGGAGCCGACAGATAGACATATAGTACAGACAGGCAGCTGGAATGAAAAGTCGGAGAGTGGTGCAGAGGGCAAAGGTTCAGATGACAGCTCGAGTGACAGCGGCGGCGGCTGCAAGCAAATGACACTCTGAAGTTCACCTTTTTATGTCAAGTGAAGAGCTGCGAGCTTCAACAGAGAAGATGTACGACTACTCTATTCTGGTTTTGGTATTCCCTGGAGGTGTATATGTATAATAAAGCAACTCGAGTGAATGGCTCTGCAACGGGTTGAGTCTGTTGTAAGGACTACTTTGCCCTTCTCCCAGCTACAGTCTGTATTTCCCTGTACATCTGTGTGTATATCTTATGCTCTCCGAACTCCTCTTATTCTACCACATCCGCCTTGCATTAACGAAATTAGATGATGAGCTGGTCACGTGTATGAGTTACCCATGTGTATGAAAGGACAAGTCGCTTGTCAGACAATTAAAAATTCCATTTGTGGTGTTTAAAGACTTGCTCATGGGCAAATTACATGTTGGCCTTCACTAATGAGGGTAAACGTGTATGGAGAGTGAAGCGAATCCCGTTCAGTGGAACAACATTATCCCACACACATTACGTCATTGAAATAAAACTGGCAAAAGGACAGCTACTCAGCTGGATTATGGCCCTCATACAAGCTACTAAGAACTCAAAACTACAAACTACAGTTTGAGCTCTCATCTAAGCAGTCTTTTCTATATATTTGTGTCGGTTTCATTATTCAGATCTTTCGTAAACAGTTAAAATTATCCCAATAAACACATCAAAATGCTTAAATTTCCGCCAAGAAATCCACAATTGCAAACTCTAAAACCGCGCAGTACAAATATTGAGCGGCCCACTCTGAGACGACGACTAAATCTCTTTAAGATTCCGTACGTGGTGCCTCATAAGCCAACAAGAAGCGAGGAAATAGCTCAAGTGACCGCTGAGCTGAATAATAGACTAATAAACCTTCAGGAAAGGGTAGCCCAATGGAAAGCGATGAGAGACAATGATCAAGACTTCTAGAGTTGGTCTCTTCTGAACAAGCTGTTCTCACATGGAGTGAATACAAAATCCAACATGAGTCCGTTTACATTTCTGGGATCAATTAAGTTCTTTCATGTATTGAACAATTAATAATATTGTAAAAGTCGTATTGCCTAGTCCATATGCATTATCTCCTGGATTATCACAAAAAGATAATAAATGAACAAAATCAGTTAAATGACAAAACAATAAGGTGTACGTTCGGGTGGCAAGAATATACAAATAGAGAAGGACTGTCTATAATTTTACTCTCTGATTCCAGGGGAGTGAAAAAGGAAGTTGGGCAGGATTGATAGAACGCCAAATCACTTAACCCAATTCAAAGCCATTGGCAACAACTTGGCAGCAAGTAGTCGCAATTTTTTCTATTTATAGATTTTTTTTTGCCGCAATCGAAGCTGACAAATGGTCGATTGGCAGCTTAATGGCAGCCACGCTTTCCGCTTTGGCAGCAGCAGCCAGGGCAAGATGAAAAGAAATGTTAAAGAACGAACGAGGGGAGACGGGAAGAAGGAGGCTAATAAACATGCTAAATAGCAAAATGCCTCAGTGAGCTAGCAGCTGCTCTTGCTACTCTCTTGCTACTGCCCCATTTTGTATGCTATATAAATTTTAATTTCCTCTGCCTGGCGGCTGGCCAAAGCCAAAAGCTGACGCTGTAGCCAAAGCCAAAGCCGAAGCCAAAGTAAGCTAAAGCATTTGCAAACTGAAAACCCAAACTCCAATTGCAATTGGGGGAAACCCCAAAGCGATGGCTGCTGCAGCTACTGTTGGCTTGGGCAACAATTGTTGCTGATTTAACACAAAATGCAGCCAATCTGCTGCTGCTTCCCCTGCTGCCACTTGGGGAATTGAGGCAAAGCCTGCCGCTTTGGATATTTGTCAATGTCCAATGGCAAACAGCATTTTGGCAATGATATTTGAACATTTCCACTCTGTGATAGATTCGCATTTATAGGTTTATTAGTAAAGACTTCGCTTGGCACTGCTGATGCAGCCATAATTCCAAGCTCTATTTATAACAAGAATAACTTGACTCAAACTGCTCTCCCCTGCTTAAGTTAATGGGCAGCAGCTGTAGGCCATTTATTTTAAGTGGAGTATGCTTAGTTCCCCAAGTAGCTTTGAATCAAAAAGTAGCGTTAAAATATTTAGTGGGTTTAAGTACTTAAATTTCCCGCATAATTAAATAAAGGTGGAGCAAGTGTATGTGAAACTTTTAATGCTCATATGCTTATCAGCTTAATCCCATCTATTCAATTGGGTCTCTCTGCTGCTTGGCTTGGCTTCTAGCTGACCGCACATAAAACAAACTTTGCGGTTACTTAATGAAGCTGAAAAATTGCCTTGGTTTTCTATTTTATTTGCACTCCCTTTCCAGCTTTTTACCGCTTACACTTTTATCTCATCTCGCATTGCATCTTTTTTCCACATCTTCGTAATTCTGTAAACTTTTATTTTCTCTTTTCGTTTTTGCTTTAGCAGCCACAGACACATTTAAAACATTTTGTTGCTGGCTTCAGCTACTGCAATTTGCCCTCTATTTATGCTGAGTGACTGTCTCGAGCTGTACCTGGTCTGAGCTGCCATTAAACAGCAGCCTCCCACTCGACCTGCCTCTAAATACATCGTTTGGGCAAGAGTTTGCACCACCACAAGAAACACAACCTGGCGGAACTTGGCCGAGCCACTTTAACAGTCTCTCGCGCAGTTACAGCCAGGTCTTAACTTTTAAGTTTATCGCAACAATATTCATTTTGGACGTCGTTTTTTCCACAATATTTCATTTTTAACTGCTGAACTTTGTATAATATTTCCAGACTGAAGCCCTTGCTCCTTCACATATTTCTTGTGTCACATTGCCTATGGAGTGCCCAAAACATAACATCAGTTGGTGATGACACTCGTGCGAGTAAAAGATTTTATTGTGCAAAAATTTATTAAGTCTTCACCTATTTCGGTCACCTAGAGAGTCATTGGAAGATCGTGAATTTTGTTAGACCAATAACATAAATTTAGTTACATTTATTCAAGTATGTGAATAATCAAATATTATTGAAATAATTGGAAATCTATTAAGTAACTTTCAATTTAAATTCTCTTGAATTATAGCTTAATATAAAATCACTTGCAAAGTACCGGAAAGTAAGACAACTTGTGCTGTGCGACGATAGCACTTCTTACGTTTGCCCTTGGTCTTGATCCCTGGCGCCACATGCGCTGTGTATGCTTTACTAATTGGCTCCCGACTTTTGACACTTACCGTCTCCCTTTACACTTCCAGGTGATTGATTTAAGCTATAGTCGCATGAACCCCACGATAAACCGTGTAAAATTAATTAGTGACACCACGGTGTGCCAAGCACACAATAAATCGTGATACATATGTTTGTTGTAGTAAAAAATCCAGTCTTGGCATAGTATGCTTTGTTTCTAATGTGTCCTTTGACCCCGCTTTGCTTGTTGTTTTCTACAGTATGGCCAATGAATTGCAGTGAGAATGGACTGTTTATTTATCGTCAGTGTAGATTGACTGTAGTCTATTTGACTCTTAACTAGCTACCACTTCTCTTGGCCAACTTTTAACAATTGTCAATTGAGTTAGTATGTTGTATAGGGAGAGAGTCCATAAGTTTTCGCTAAATAAACACAAGACTATTGTTGCAAGTGGCAACTTGCAGTATGTGCTGCAGCCACAGTGACGCGATAAACATTTTATTTCTCAACTTACACACGAATTGGACTACAAACTTCATAAAGTACATAGTATTGCCTTTCTATTTCTATGTTGGCAACAGATGTACCTGATAATTTTATGTCGAGTATTGTCCAACGATTGTGTCGTTTTCCCTACTGCTCTTACTTAAACTAAAGGAAATTATTTGATTCCATTCGAGTTTATCTCTGACTTTACACTCAAGTAAGAGAGGTAAGTTTAACAAAGCTAACCAATTCTTTTGAGGTTCTGTATATGTATATTCTTGATCAGGACGGCAAACTTAGTCGATCTAGCCCTGTCCGTCTGTCTGTATGAACACCGAAATCTCGCAAGCTATAAAAGTAAACACTTAATTTTTAAGACCCTGTACTTAAATAAATACTAAAGGGTCTATGAAAATCCAAATTGAATCATATCTGTAAAGAAACGTATACTACGGACAGAAAACACAATTGAAGGTTGAAGTTCGATTCTAGACTGAAGACCGAAAGGCTCGGCCCATTTATTTAAAGGAAAATGCACATCTTAAAATAGTACTTATTCTTTGCATGCGTAGATTTACAGAGGCCTAAAACAATTAACATGAGTAAATTACGACACCGCACATGGGGTTGGCCACTTGACATATTTTAGTGGTGCGAGGACTCCGCACTTGTACGTTACTCTTCTAATGTGTTATTCTTAGCAGTGTTCTACTACATGCCGTGAGAATATATTCTATAATGTTAAACAGATTTCTTAATAGCATGTGAACTTATTTTAGATGTTAAATATACTGCCCGTGTGGGTTCTATGCTCTTTGCAGGAGTTCTATGTGTTTCAACATTGTAAGATTAAACAGTCTATTTAGTGCAACTCAGAAATGTATGTAACAGGCAAAAGGAAACGTGATAAGGACGACGAGCAGAGTCCATATATGTCTCTCTGTCCGTCTGTCTGTACGAACACCTAGATCTCTCAAACTATAAGAGCTAGAAACTTAATTCTTGTTTTTGTTAGGTTCGTGTATTGCATAGACAGCTCAAGTTTATGTCTGATGTTCAATATGTCATCCCCTCCCCCTCAAATTCGCAAAAATATTTTTCGCATATACAGTTTTAGAGTCATTGTCTTCATACTTAGCACCAATAAAGTTTGAGATGCTTTACCGAAGATATGGGATAATTAATTAGACCCTGTACTTTAAAAAAGTACAAAGGGTCTATTAAGTTTGTGCAAGTCCGAAATGTATGTAACAGGCAGAAGGAGGCGTGGCAGACCCCTATTCTTGATCAGGACGACGAGCTGAGTCGATCTAGCCATGTCCGTCTGTCCGTCTGTCTGTCCGTCTGTTCGTCCGGTTCGTCCGTATGAACACCTAGATCTCGGAAACTGTAAGAGCTAGAGACATCATATTAGGCAGTTAGATGCCCCTATAGTGTAGGCAGATCAAGTTTGTTTTAAATTTTTGATACCTCCCCCCCCTCTCCCAAAAATCGCGAAAAACTGCCACACCCACAATATAAACTTGTGTTTTGGCATACGATAATCTTGTGATAATCTTTATCTGTGCTATGAATTGTGGCTCAATCTGATAATAAACAGCGGAGATATTCAAGATTCAATTCCCTGTACTAGGTAAGGGGGCAGCAGCGCGAGCGTATGTGTCGTTGCGTGTGACTCTACGATATATGTGTATGTTTTTTTTTATTTTTAGGTTCGTGTATATATCAAGGTCAAGCAGGTCAAGTTTATGCCCGATTTTCAATATCTTTGTCTCCCCCATAAATTCCCTAAAATATTCTCAGAATATATAGTCACTGTCTTTCTTCTTTGGATGAATAAATGCACAGTGTTTGACAATCAATTTTCTGTACTAAGTATTTGGATGGGGGATGGGGAAGCCACAGTGTACGCGGCTGCTCGGGCGTATGCGTGATTTTTAATTTCGGGTATGTATGAATGTAAGTGTGAGTTTTGGTTAGAGTTTATATTGGCGCATATATTTGTATGTATAGGTGTATGTGTATACGTATGCATTTGCTATCAACGCCCAAGGCAAAGCAAAGTACAGGATCTCCTACTGCAGGTTGCGGCCGACTATAGCTTTCAGGGATCTTTTACTATTATGTAACAAGAAGTGGGCAAGAGACGTTGTAGAAATCAATCGATTTCATGCCGAAGTGTGTGAGTCCAGTTGTATGTGAGCCCACCAGTAGGCTCTCACAAATTTTATGATCTCTTCATTCTGTTGTAAGTATTTTCAAGGCATTAATGGAACGCAAATGACAAAAATGACTAAGAACTAAGACAAATTCCTTAAATTCCAAAATAACTACATATTTTCAGTTCATATTTACTCACATTTATCAGGAATTGAAGTTCGAGCAAACCAATATCAAACTTACCTGCGAAAGATAAAAGAAGTTAAATTGAATTAGCAAATTGTTTAACTTTTCTTAAAATCATTTAGACTCAAGAAATACCTTCTGAATTGTATTGAACCCAAACAACTTACGTAGTAAATAAATTAAGGCAATTGGTGTGTTGCTCTCCACATAGAACAGGCTCACGTGCACACCTGCACACCTGTGCACCTGGTCCTGCTGCATAAGCCCAAATTCGTACCTAATTCCCACATCATCAACAATTGAGAGCACATGCGGCACATTTTTGGCATACAAAGGACGAAAACAAACCCGGGGCACACACAAATGGCAAATATGCATAACGGCCCAAAACCAAAACTATGCCGATGCTCGTCGTCCTTCCTCTCACCAGTTCTGTATCTGCTCCAAGTATCTGATAAAGCCCAAGATGAAAACAAAAACCTGCAAAAGCGATAGCAAAATAATAATAAAAAAAAAGGAAATTTTCTGGCTCAAAGCCAAGTCGAAGGCAAGGAATATCGAATACAGGAGGCAAAAGCATAAAATATTCCCAGCGAAACAGGATGAGGAGGTGGGAATGGAAACAGAAAGACGAAGAATTACTAAGTATTTTGTATTGTTTTCAATTGTTTGTTGGCAGCCAAGCATAAATATGATATTGATGGGGAATGCATACACAACGTGTATGAGTGTGTGAGTGTAAGGGTGAGTGTGCGAAGAAACCCTGAGAGACACTCTGATTTAGACCTATGTATGCGTTAGGGATGACTCTTCTTCTGCACAACATGTGTGTATTGTTGAATTTAAGGAAAGTATTTTAGATATTTCAAGTTTGAAATAAATGAAATTGTGACCCTCTACTCTACTTCATTGAATTATATAGTTCTGTCGCTGAAATTCTTACAGTGCAAATTCGTGCAAGCCAGTTGCAATGAGTTGGCTCTTGCTGACTTTGTTGCACTTTGATTTATGGGTCTGACCCATGCATACCACCCACACGACTCTTGTGGCTTTTTAGGTTAGCACCACTTGACACTCGCTGCTTTTGTGGTGCCTCAATCAGCGTAAGTTGATTGAACTTTGCATAATTTATTGCAACTAACGAAGTGATGTGCAGAACACAAGGATCAGGAGCAGCGAACCAAGGACGATGACGACATGGCACTTTAGTCTTGGTGCAACGACTCCAATGCCTCTGCCTGTTGTTGACTGCCGTCATTAACAAAATTGTGCCAACTTTCTGGCATCTAAATGAAATGCTCAAGTAAGATTTACAAATATGCACTTAGTTGTAAAACAAGACGACCTCGCTTGTATGAAGTGTCTAATAGTTGAGACTGATAGTGATATGAGCATATGAACAATGCAATCTCTCTATATCCATAATATTGAACAAAGTGTCAGGAATTTGAATACATTTAAAATATTCGCAAAACCAATGCAATGCTCAACAGAAGCGACAACCTTCGATAAATCACAGAGTCTTTTCGTTCCTCTATTTATTATAAACCTTTTCTTTGCGAACCGCGTACACCCTAGTTAATCATTCATAGGGGGCTAATAAACAGATCCAAATGTCTTTGCACCTAATTTTAACTGTCTCGGTAGTAAACATAAATGTATTGTTTAAATCAGGTGAATACATTGCAACAGAGCGAAAAAGTAGGGAAAGCTACAGTCGGACGCAACCGACAGTAGGAGACCCTGTACTTAGCATCTTAATATAATTTAATTTTAACAAGGCACAAATAAAAAAAAACACAAAAAACCAAAACAAAAATGAAAAAAAAGAAAATTATATATTAAAAAAAACAAAAACTAAAAAAAAAACAAATATTTTTGTACGACCGTCCGACCGCGGTATCGAATCCACAACCATTCGATTTCAAGACCAATGCTCTACGCATTAGGCTACAGAATCGTAAGGCGTACGTATTAATGAAAATTATGCGTCACTACTTTCCTTCATAACTTTTTGTTTATGGTCCTATTAAGCTCAAAATTGACCCAATCATTCTAAAAATTATAAGCTTTACACAAAATAAGCCAGTGACCTTAAATCTGTGAATGCTGAACGAGTTTAAAAAACATTGTTACATATTTGAGGGGGAGGGGAGGAGATATTGGCCATCAGACCCAAACTTCACCTGCCTATGCAATACACGAACCTAACAACAAAAGAATAAAGTCTCTAGCTCTTATAGTTTGCGACATCTAGGTGTTCATACAGACAGACGGACAGACAGACGGACAAAAAGACAGGGCTATATCGACTCAGTTCGTCGTGGTGATCAAGAATATATATACTTTATGGGGTCTACCACGCCTCCTTCTGCCTGTTACACACAAAATCATTTACACAAACTTAATAGACCCTTTTGTACTTTTTTAAAGTACAGGGTCTAATAAAAAGAAAAAATGTCTACCATGATGAGTCTGCTGCTTAGAGCCTGCATGCTTTCTCACTACACTGATAAAAAAATTAAAATCTTAAATTAAGAATTTGAGCAATCTTAAATTTTTAATCCCGAAAAAGCTTGAAAAATAACCATAAATCTAATAATGAAAATTCGAATGTCATTTTCAAGATTTAAAAATCTTCTTATTAGAACTTGTTTGTGTCAAAATGTCCGTCTCATTCGCACACCCAGGCGAAGTCAGAATAAAGAGAGATTAAGCAAAATTTTAAATTAAACAAAAAAATACAAAAATAAAAAAACGTAGTTCTCTGCCTGGAATTGAACCCGAGTTGTCCGCATTCTGCATTCTTTGCAATCTGTTCATAAGAATTGAATTTGGTATTTGGGATGTGCAAACTGTGAAAGCTTTGTGGCGCAAGGGTCTAAGTCGACAGTGAACAGCGTTGCTTGTGTCAAGCAAGGGAGGAGTCGTGAGTTCAAATCGCGAAGCCGGACAAGTAAATTTGGTATGTAAAATTAAAGATATAATCAAATTTAATAGATGTAAAAATTTATAAAATATAAAGAACAATTTATGTAAAAAAAAAAATTATAAAAATATTAAAAATGTGCATCACATGTAATTTAGCGGTTAATCTAATGAGAGGAAACAATCATGATTTAAGATTTTTGTAAATCTAAATTTGAGATTATGGTCGTGATTTTAGATTTTTTAGCATCTTATTTTAAGCTGGATCATACTTGAAGTAATCTCTATAAAATCTTGAAATAGAACCAATAAATCTTAAATATAGATTTTTCAGGCTTAATTAAAAAAAATCTTGATTTGAGCTTGGAAATCTAAAATCAAGATTGCATAGAGATTACCCTACTTTCGTCACCAAATGGTCTTGATTTTATGACCAAAAATCTTCATTTTAGCTCGTTTTGTTTTTGAGTGTAGATTTGTATTAAACAGAAACAAACTTTGTATATGCCAGTAAAAACTCACTAAACTGGCTTTCTGGTCTCGACCTTTGTTGTTTGGCTAACTCCAAGCAAATTGAGGTAAGTAAAATAGTTTACTGAAATATGCACGCACGAAAGGTGCACGTTTTGTCAAATGCAATTTATAACCTGAAAAAATGCATAAATACATACCGTATTTAAATATACACGCAAAGAAATGGCATACCAAACCCATAATTACATTTTATACACACGCTGTGGCATTTGCCAGAGGGAGAATTTACTTTAGAAATTTGATGTTAAAAGGTCAATTAATACATTTCCAAATGCCGTAAGATTTTTTGGAGATTGTGAAAAGGTTAAACTCAAATTTTGATTGGAGACAATTGTAGTTTTGGCGAGGGAATGCATTGGTTCAGTTAGCACAGAGAGCACTTAAAGTGCCCCATGTGCTCGACTAGCTGCTGTCCACTTTGGGTAAAAATACTAAAGTACCATATGGAAGCGCAAATCCTGCTGATCTCTCTGTCACGCATCCTTGCAGCTGCTGAACTGCAGCGAACTGTGCAGGTCTTGCAAATTGCATTTGCAGCCAATTTACACAAAATTAAATTGAATTTACGCTACGCTTGCACAAAATATCAATGAATGTCGTATAACAGCAACAGCTACAGCAAAAGCAAGTGTGTACTGTATAAAGAAAACACTTAGAAGAGTGAGTGAACTGGTGGGCAGGGGGAGGTGTGGAGCAGAAAGGAATGTTCACCCACAAAAAGTCAAACTGCATTTTATCAAAATTCAAATGGAATTTTCTCTGGGCATCGTCGTCGTCTGCTTGTTTAGCATGCGTGATAAGCAGCAGCTGGTAAAAAGCGGCAGCAAAATGTAGCAACAACAACAGGAAAAGCATCAGCAGCAGGAACTACAACAACAGCAGCGACAGGACAGGACATTGGTATACACATGCAACTTGGACTCTGTGTAGTTTTGCTGCATGTTGCATAGCTAAACAACTAAATCGAGTAGTCTGAAAGCGGGGAAAGGAGTGGATTGAGTGTGGGTGTGGGTGTGAGTGTGTGTTGACGTGAACGTGGACTTCTAGGTGTGGCTCTGGGGCTAGTCCTGTGGCATGAACAACAAACGAAGCAGCCGCGTGGTGAGTTGCTGTTGCCGTTGTGTTGCACGCATTTTGCAACGGACAAGGCGACGCCACGCCATGACTGATTGACACGAGGAACTTGCAACAGACGTTGCTGCCTGCAGCTTTAGACTTAGTTGCAGCTAAAGCAAATACGTACGTGCAACAAATGAATCAAAACTTCAGACAGCAAACTTGGACTGCAACAACAGCTCCAACGCGACAAGTGTTGAAATATGGGCAGTAAGCACATGCGGAGCAGGAGCCAGTTGCTGTTGTGCTTTGGTATAACTGAAGCAGCTTTAATAAAGTACAAAAATGATTTTAATTACAATTTGAATTATACTTCACATTTATTTAAATTATTTTTAATAAATATATTGTATGCTTGTGGCATTTATTGTAGGAAGAGGTCAAGCATTTAAATGAGAGCATCAAACTCTAAATTATTCAGTAGTGCTACAAAAGCAAAAGTATAAAAAATAATTTAAGTAAATATTTGCAAATAATTTCGGAATATTTTGCAATTATTTATGGGTTTAATTAAAATAGTATATGCATTTCTTTTTAATCCAATTTTAATTTCAGCTTTAAAAACTGAAGCAATAATTTTGTGCGCTCTCATTTAAATATTATTATAGTCTCTGTATAAATATTTACTTTAAATATTTTTAATGCGTTATCGTTTTTTTTTAATTACTATTGTCGCAGTACGATTTAAAAATTTTTATTGTCATAATTGTTAATTTTTGTCATAAAGAGCAATTAATTCTTCATTGCGAACTGCAATTGTTGCCGCTGTTGTTGTTTGCATTGTCTGCGGTTTTAATCTGGAATCGCTTAAAATATGCAATTAATTGCAATTGTCGTGGGCAAAGTTTGTTTACCTTTTTGGCATCATATTTTTTGCATATGAATATAATTAAAATGTTTTATTTTTATTAATGCAATAATGTCATGAAACGCAGTTGTGCCAGCCAAATAAAACACAAGAAAGTTTTCATTTAATTGAGTATGAATTAAACAGAAACAGCTCAAGTAACGGAAGAGTAGATTTAACTATATTCAAATTAAAATTCAATCAAATATATAATACTCAAAATATATGATCAATAGGATTTGTTACTTAACAAAGGGACTCTATACCTGCTGTAGCTAAATTTATTTTATATATGATATTTTCATACTTATTTTTCATTCAGTTTGAACTTAACTTTGTAACTATATTATTTTTAAATAAGACAACTGCAATTACTTGTGCAGTGTATTTTACGATTTGTCACCTATAAAATTCATAATTTCGTTATTTGTTAATCTTACTTGCCATTGAAGATACAAGAAATGACATATATAAAATGGGAACTGAACTTTGTATGCTTTCAAAGTTTTCTCGACAAGAGCAGAGGCTTAAGAAGATTATACTATTTTTCATCATCGATCGATATCCCAGAAAAACAATATCAAATATCCTAAACACTTGTTAACAATGGCGAAATTAAGTCGTTGCCGAAACGTAATTTGAGCGTGTTGCCCTGGTTGACATCACGTAAAGCAATTTAAGCATAATTAAGCTTATTACCACAGGCAGTTAGTGTGCTGCGTGCACAAAAAAAGATAAGTAAACTGGACTGGACTTGATTTGGTCAAATAACTGAAGTCACAGTTCAGTACAAAGGTCAAGCGAAATGAACGGAAGAGAGTGGGATTCAGAGTACGAAAGTAGAAAGTTGGCGACACTTTCTATTCCCTTCCACCCTTTTACCCACTATCGTTTTTGGTATGCGCACGGAATTCTCAATTAATTTTAATTTGAAGTCAACACCTTGCCGACGATTGCCGTTAGTAGCAGTAGCAGTAGCAGCATCGAGTGCAATTATCTCTGCTTTCCGCTCTGAGGTCAGGCAGGATTTTACCTCATGTGCCGCCACTCAGCCACCCCGCTCTCGCTTATTCTTATGCTCAATTAAGAGAAAGTATGCAAGCAGAAATTGGCCTTCTGCGCCCGAGCTTTAATTTTGTTCAACTGCACTGAGTTGAACTCCACTGGCCATCGGGGCATTTACCTGTGGACTCTCACACACACAGTCTCAGTATAGCGTGTGTGCAGCGACTACAAATCACGTTGGAATGTGGCAGGCCTGGACAGCGTCTTGTTTGGCATTTACGTGATGCACATTTAAACGCTCCTAACTTGCAACATGAGTTATGCTTCCAGTTGAGAACTTTTGCCTAAATTGGCAATGCAAACTGTAGGCAGGAGTCACGTGCATTCCGCGAGCCTAAAAGTATGCAAGGGCACCCGTAGAGACAGTGACGCTGAGGCAGAACGCGAACGGTCTAGTAATCGACAACAGCTACAGTGGGTTTTACGGCTCATATGTTGAAAAAAAATTGATTGATGATTGAAGGTATACAACAAAAAATAAAATAACTTTTGCCACATCTCATGTGAAAGTCTCTTTCTCTTACGTTTTCGAGTGTTACACAGTGCAGAAAACTCTGTTGTTTTGCCCCCTGTTTGGTAACATGTCCCTAAACACAGCTCTTACTTCATCATTGCTACAGCATTTATTTATGTGCACATCGATTTTCGCTAAGTGTAACCCTATTCCTCCCCCCGTCTGTCTCTCGTCGCCACCTGCCCACGTCAAACGTTGTGCAAACGGAAAATGGCAATTCAAAAACTTGGCAAAAGGCACAATTTCGCATATGTGCCAAGCCTGATGCCACTGTTCGCTTCTTTTCCTACCTCTGCGCCTCCTGCTTTTCACGATTTCCGGGCACAAATATTCATATGCAAAATGCCGTCCTAACTCGAGCGGCTACATCCTTGCGCCCACTCTCGCCCTTCTCTCGGTGTGTGTATGTGTGTGTGTGGCAGCAACAGAATTTGCATAAATTTGGCATTTGAAAAGCTATTCAAGCTGATGGAAATGATGAGGACGCCGACGAGGATGATGAAGAGCTGAAACCAACTTAACTGAGCTGAGCAGAGTCATAACTCCACCCCCCAACCCAACAGCGGTTTGCATTAAGCCATTAAATGCTTGCACCACACAGGCAAAGCTCAAAATGCCAAACTGCGGCCTAACTGAAAGAGTAGAAAAAGAGCACACGTCATCAATAAACATGCCTGGTGTCTGTAAGGAAACGAGTTAAATAGACGTTTCGCATATGGAACACAGCCAAGGTATATATACTAGATATTGCCAGTGAAATATCGAAATGATTAATTTAAATAATTTGCACAATATCGAGCCATAACAATTAGTTAAAAGTATTTGTAGTACTCAGTTTTTAGGCAATTTTGCTTGAGTCATAGCAATAAGCTCACACTTGTTCACACTGTTATCGATGATCATATCCCTTGGATTTGAATTCCTCACAGCATTCAAAGCATTCAGCCTATAATTGCCTACAGTTTGTGTGTGCCTCGTAGCATTCAGCTTGGGATCAAATTTGGTAAAAAAATCATAGCAGTCAGCTTAAGCTTTCGCATAATACATGCTCTTTAACTCGAATTCTCTTAATTGTTGTAATTTTAATAATTCTCAACTTAGATTTTAATGACAGTACCAAAGGCGCTCTCTCTGTTCGCACTTTACAAAATCATTATGCAAATTATGCGGCACGTACGAATATATATACATGGAATAAAGATTGTAGGCAATATACACACCCTGACATACAGAACGCATACGAGTATACTCTTTTAGTAGACCACAGCTTTATAATGGCCACCTACCAATTTGTTTTGACTAATTTGCGTAGTACACGGCACTGGCAATGGCAATGGCAATTGTTGTTGTTGCTGCACTTGTATTCTTTGCCATTGCTGCGGTGTTTTTACTGTTGTTGTTGTTGTTGTTGTTGGGGATGTTGTTGTTCTTGTTGCTGTTGTTGTGGTTGTTGTTGTTGTTGTTGAGCTGTTTAGCGGCGCACTACTACTTAATATTGTTGCTGTTGTTGTTGTAGGCGAAGCTTCGGCAGTCAATTGCTGTTAGCAACTTGCACGCGTTTTGCAAATTTCACGCAAATTGCTGCGACTTCTGCTGATGAGGCCAAGGCCTGACGGTTGCTGTTGTTGGTGTTGTTGGTATTGTTGGTGTTGCTGCTGCAGGCGCTGGGCAAGACCCAATCGCACATAGGGAGCACCATAGAGCTGTCGTTGATGTTGTAGCTGCTGGTGATGCGATTGTGGCTGGGGGTGTTGCTGCTGCCAGCGCATGCGTCGCACGCTCAAGGCGCCGCATGGATATGCAACCTGAAATGAAATGCATAAAGAGCGTTGGAGAAAGAAACAAAGGCTGAGAAAATGGGAAAAATACACAAATTGAACACAAGCAACCACAACAGCAAGTGGAAAGTCTGCCATAAATATTGTTTTCTCTCACAACATCGAATAGAAAAGAGCACTAATAGTAATTGAAATAAGTAGCATTTAGTATAAATAACAACACCGAGAAAAACTTTTGTTCATTGTGTGTTTGTTTTCTTTTGTTTTGATGAAACACACGTCAGTCAATTCGAATGAAATCATACAGAGTAGTAGCTGTAATACATAGTTTATCTTTAGAAGGTTACAGTTTATTAAGTAGTAGTAGAACAACATCAACAACAACAACATCAATTATAGAACAACATCAATATATGAAGTCAATAACAACATCAATTTATATTTATCTTATTATCTTGTGCTTATGCATGTCGAAGTCTATCGATAACAATTACTTAAATTTATTTAAAATAACCTCATAAATACTTTCAAAGTTTATCTCAAACTCCTGCTTTGAATACTTAAATCAACACAGATGTTACTCCATGATTTAAATATGGCTTAAGGCTTATAGACACATAGAAAAAACAGACGCACATATACACATTTATACTTACCACAATCTTAAAAAAAAAACATTTAAAACATTTTTATGTAAAGCATAAATTTCAGTGTATTTACAGAATGAAATGTGCGTGACATGCAAAAATAGCTCAATTGATTTTAAGCAAATGAAAAATTGCTGAACATTGATATTTTAAAATATAAGGAATAAATAGCAGAATGTCGGAATTATTTAAAAACTAATCAAGCTATTCAATTAAGCTAAAAATATAGATATAGTTTAGTATGGTATAAACTATGCTATTCCAACTAAAACAGAATACTATATACTCCGAAAAGCAATATAAAAAGAGAACCGACAATAAACATCTGTTTCAGCCCCTTGCAAAAGCGTAACGGTTCACATGCAATCGACCATTTCCTGTTGCAACTCACCAAAAAACGTTTACAAAATAAACAAGCAATTGAAAATGGCACAAAAAATGATTTGAATTAAAATAACGTTTGAATGAGTTAAAAACAATATTAGCCGAACAATTATAAACTTTAATATATTCTTTTTCATTTCCTATTTATACACACATAGTTGCAGTTGAACCTTACTGTTTTGTTTTCAATCGCCGTTGTGTTCGCGTTTAAACAGAATTCTATAAAAAATTAATAGTATTTCCTTTTGAATTTAATTTTATTTTTATTATTGTTGCAAATATCAGCAACAGTTGCTTCGTGCTGCAGTTGTTGTAGCCGAGTATAATGCAATAAATGTGTCAAAATCACTTTGTCAGGCATCCTCTTCGAGCGAGCAGACAACGCATAGCATTTCAACATTTTTATAGCACTGCCGGAGCATTTACTGCCTCTCAGCCTCTCTGCCTGTCCTACCACCAGTCTGTCTGTCTTTCTGTCTTCCTCAATAAAAATGTCGCCTGCGCGAATATTTTTGCAATGCAAACGTGAGTAAGGACTCTGGAATACCATTCCTTGTAGCTCACAGCTTCATATGCGCTTGCATAAAATATTCCCTTTGTAGTCGCTGCGACCACATTTCATGGATTTGCCAAAGTTGAAAATTGCCATTTACACACACTGCGAGCCATGGCAATAGAAACAAGACAGAATTTTTATGGCCCGCTACGGCTTAGAGTCTACCAAAGCGAATAGCGAAAGGCGTAAGCCACTCACATTAATCAAGCCCCAGCTCTACACACACTTGCCTCATTACCAACCAAATTTCCTTTTTTTCTCTCTTAGAGTTTTTGTGCTGTTTGCAGTCTTTAATCTCTCTGTGGTTTTTCGGCTTGGTTCAGCTCGACTCTTTGACTTTTTATTATCTGCTCGTTTTATGCTTAATTGCTTCTTTTGCTGCTGTTGCACTTTTTGCTGTTGTACATTTTCATTTGAGTGCACATTCGGATAGCAGGCACTTGGAAATCGAACATAAGGTAGCAAAACTCTGAAATTCCTACGCTTTTTGCATACAGTCAAATGGAAAAGAGCCTCAAATGGTGTATAAGTGCACATGAGAGAGTAATATACATTTTACACAGATAACTCTCATATTTTGTGTGTTTTTGTTATTTCTGTTGCGGCCTAACCACAAAGAGCAATTCGTGGGCCATAAATTGCAAAGCGGATTTAATTGCAAGCCCACCAAAGTGCAATCTCTTGTCCCTGCCAGAGAGTAGGATGAGCATTATGGGTAGTGGGCGATGCTGAAGTTCTGCTAGACATATATAAAACTCATCAGAGCCTTTCTGGTATTAGAGTGTGTAAAGAAATGTAGTTGTAGTGAGGAGATATGAGGTTTGCAAATGAGCCTCTGCAACACAAGATGATGATATCTGTATAATTATTCATAACATTTTTACCCATTTCACATCATTTTATCTCCGATTGAGGTTCTCATTCACTAGAAATACGTTATGTTCTTTATTATTTCCACAAATTTTTCACAAATTTATCATGCTTCAACAGATATGCTTGTCCCTGCCCTTAGCGCAATCTCAGTCATCTTAATTAATTAACTGATTTGCAAAAATAATAATTAAACTGTCAGTCGCAAGCATCGTCAGGAACAGCAGCAGGCAGTAACAGAAATAGCTACAAGAACAACAGCAACAACCAGCTACACTCCACAACTGTCACTGTCCAGCTGGTTTTTCTCTGTTTCCTCTTATTATTTTTTGCACACTTCCGTTCTAAATGTTAAATTCCTCACGGTCAGGAGCCAAGAGAAGACACGCCAGTGAGGCTTTGGCCAAGCGCCAGAACCACCGCAGCGCCATCGTCCTTTGGCTTTGGTTACAGGCCCCAACACTTAATTAAAATGGCATCCGCTCACTGCCAACTACAACAACAAAACCAGAAGAGAAAGTCGAAAAAATCGACAAAAAAATAAGGAGAGAGACATTCTGCCTCGTATCTAGTCTGTGGTTCGTGTGAGTAAGCGAATTCATTTCCCGCTGTTGGTCGCTGATTGATATGCCAATGAAGCGCAATCTGGGAGCCAGCAGAGAGAGCTCAAAAGCCTCCACCCTTCCTGCAAGTTGAAGAAAAAATCTAGTTCGTTAGCCCTTATGCAAAACGGACAATAGCATACATTGGCGGCAGAGAATCAACAAATGCAGATGGGCCAGATAAATTGCCAAATTGATGCGGCGTCAGCCTTGTTGTTTCTCTTCTCATCCCAATCGGAAAGCTCAGCTTTAATCTGACCAACGAGTCCTAGAATTTTCAGCAGTAGGTGCTTGGCATTTTCCTATGCATGTTATCAATATAATCATACAGCGATCTGCCTTTAGAGACACTTTCTAAAAAAAGCCAAACAAAGAATTATGCTTGGAAATAGTTTTAGTGCATAAAATAAATTGTTTCTTAGACAATTCAAAGTACAGCGGATGAGCGGTGTATTGTTTTTTTACGTAATGCTTAATTTTGACACAACTGACTAGAAAAATGTAGAATTTTTTTTAACAAAGTAAAAAACTATGAAAGCTAAAGTTGCCTTCAGTCGACAAAGAATATTCATTATCATATAACTCCGTAGTTTTTAATCCGATTAGCCCAAAATTCACAGCACTGATGAAGGCTATCATAGGCTCTTTGTAGGATAAAGCTCAAGTTGCAAAATCTGATGTCCCTAGCTCTTACAGTTTACGAGATCTATTTCTACTCAGCTCGTCGCCCTGATCAAGACTATATGTATATACTTTGTGGGTCTGCCACGCCTCCCTCTGCCTGTTACTGTTAGTATTTGTAATAGTCATAGTCTAAGAAAATCCGAATGCTGCCAAACATCCCCATCAGTGACCTTAGAATTTAACATTGTCAAACTGCATATGGGCGTTAGTCTCAGTGGGATTCGAACTCGTGATCCCTTAATTGCGAGGCCAATGCCTCTTGACGAGGATGTTTTGCAACATCCAAAATAGCGCTACCTATCCAGCCAATGCTTAAAAATGTGTCAATTAAAAACACTCTCGAGCTTATGACGTGAAGCATGCAGATCAGCAAATGTAGCAATGACACATTACTAACCCCACAGTAACAGTACATAGATGTTACTGTAAACCCCTATAAAGATTAAATTAGAATAGTTCAAAAGCTAAGCTCTGGATGGTATACCGCTAGCAGCGTGATCTTTGGCTGTCTTGCTGTTATTATTAGGTAAGACTTCTGTTTCAGAAAGAGCATTAACTAGTCGGCTTGTCTATCAACTAAGAACTCCTTCATCGGTTGCTTAAAAAAAAAGTGGGGAGTACTTGATTAATTGCAAAATGTGGTTAAATTTTTTGTGCTGATATCGGCAGTTTTTTTCTCTACAGATTTCCTTTTCCTTGGTTCTGTCTTTTTTTGCGGTTTACCCCTGTGTTCGTACATGGCCACGTAAGCAAAAATATATTACATCTGGGCGTAGCAGTTAGGCCAAGCAGACCGACTGCACCTCATGCCAAATAAAGAGCTCCGGTCATGTTTTTATTACAGAGGCGATGAATTAGCAAAGGCATGCTCGTCGGTAAGAGGCAATACTTTAAGGTTTTACTAAGTATCTAAATTTATTTCTAGTCGTAGAGTGTTTGCTGTTTTTCGCTGTTATTTTCCCATTGCAGACACTTCCTGGGCAGTCGACTAACAGGCTGACTCGCTGCATCGTTGCCTCGCTGGCATGTGTGCAAAGTTACTGCCCACATCCTGTGCACTTGGCTCCAGCTGAAGATATTTTTCATTTCGAATAAATTTCCGTTATGATTTCCTTGCATTGCATTTGCTGTTTGGGAGCCAGTCTTTTTTACCCACCAACACCCACACAAGATATACTCTCATGCACACCCATGGAAGTCATATTTCAGTTTGATATTTTGAAATAGAAATTTGAATACGACAAAGCAGCGTATAAGATTCAGATAAAGCTAGCCGACTAGCTTGCCTGTCAGTTTCCAGAGTTGTCAGGCTTGTCGGAGCATTTCTGTTTTTCTTCTTCTTCTTCTTATTCCATTTTTCCAGACTTGACTTTTCATTTTTATGCTAAACTGTTTCCTTTTGCGGACAGGCGTATTTCATTTGTACAAAAAACTTTTGCCAAAAGTACGTTCAAGCGGAAACGGAAGTTATACTCGCTGATAAGTTGCGAGATTGTAATATTTGAACCAAAACGGAATCGAGAATGCAAATGACAAACTCTATAGTCGGCTCTCTATACCTTTTGCTCTGTCCATCATTAAGCACTTGCGAGTTAATTAAAATTTGCTTCAATGAGGTATTACATTGCACAATTGATTATATAAAAGTACTTGCACTTCCTGCTGCTGCTGCTGCTCCGTTGGATTCAATATTGAAATAACAAAGAACGCTCTTGGGTCAGAGACAACAAAACCAAAAGAGTACACTCTTCTATTATTCCACTTGTACCCGTTCTAAGAAAATTTTAATAAGTAGCAGCAACAACAATGCCTATGAGTTGCCAGCAAAAGTTGTTGCAGCACTGCTGCCTGCCGCTCAAGTGGCACAAACAAAGTTCTGAATGAGGTAGGAAAGAAAGTCTAGCATCCTCTCTCCTCTCTTCACTTTCTTTCACGCAGGGAAAATGTAATAAATTTCTATACAAAACGGCCACAAAATCGTTGTATGTGTGTGTTCTTTAGACAAAGAATAGTATGAAAACAAGAGCAGAAGTAATTCCAGCCAGAGAATGCTTGTACTGTATTTATTATAGACTAGGCTGAGCACACATACATATCCATCCATCTAGCAGTGGCTGGTGCGAAAAGAGATGGGGTAATGGAACGGAATTTCAATTTTTGTTATTATTGTTGCAATGCAAATTTTTGCATATTCGATAAACAAACTTTTGCTTTTGTCATTTCAATTTTTGCATATTTTTCAATTTATATGTTGTGCAAAATTTAATTTCGTTTTTGAATTCATATAGTTAATTTATGCAGGCGATATTTTCTTTGATATAACCAAAATTTATGTCTTTATACACATTCATGCTAGATGGAACTATGCTTGAAGGCAGTAAAGCCTTGCTTATTTTATACTACGAAACTTTAGAATTTATTTTTGGTCCTGTGGGAGTATTTGAGTAAAAGTATTCATGATGTTTGTTTCTACTTATTAATGTAATTTGTTTTCGCGATAATTAAATAATGTTCTTAATTATTATCAATTTTATTTATTTATTGAAATACCAAAACCATAAAATAAACTTTAGATCGATACACTTACATTTACATACATATATCAGACATTAATAAACATTTTGTTCAAATCGTTAATTGATTGGTTATGGAAATATAAATGTTGTAGGCTCTACCTACTCCCCCACAACCCACTTCACGATATCTGCAATTTTAATTTCATAATAAACTGTTGCATTGTATTTATATTATAATCGATATTAAACGATTAATCGATATGATACTCTTTAGTATTTCAATAAGTAATTGCGATAGTAGTTCACACGCTTATGAACTGGTGAACAAATGAACGAACTAAATAAGAACAGAATGATATCGGCGTCACAGAGAGAAACACACGCAATTTGTTAAACCGCGAAACGCAAATAAAAGTTGAAATTAAAAGTAATTGAAACACCAAAAATATAGACGCAATAAAACTAAATTAATATGTGAGAGAAACGGACGAGTAAAACATCTATTGAAATATAAAGTGTGTAGATGGATTGGGCACGCAATTTATAAAAATAATTAATCACAATTGCAACACGCTATAACATCAATAACTACACCAATGCCAGCCCAACAATAATAAACTAAATTGACAATAAAATTTGCCTTTTGCATGCAGTAATATTATAGTATGCACTTGAATTAAACAAAAATATCATTTATGTTGAATGTGCGATACAAATATCTACAAAACAATATTTTCACCTCTTAAAATAAAAGTAATATGATGCAGAAACATTTTAAAAAATACTTTTCATATTCTAAGAATAAATCAAAATCAGTTGTGTTTGTTTTCTAAATTCAAAAAACTTAACTTTTAAATTTACTAAAATATGTATGTGTGTAAGTCTGTCTACATCTCTAGTTACACATAATAAGTATATTTGACTTACCCCTGCTATGGACTGTTTGTCATTATAGAGTGTGGCCTGTGTTCCAGATGTAGGCGAATTGGCAGCTGTTGTTGAGCTGTCTGGACTGAAGTACGTCAGAAACGCACAACCTGCAATAAAGTAAAAAAAAGTTAAAGAACAAAGTTATATTGAAATTTATTAACATTTTATGGGAAATGTAAAATTTCGGGAGGCTTTATAGTATAATCTTTGAATTGGATTAAGTTCATTCGTTCAATTCGTAGTGAACGCACGAATCTTTCGAATCCAGAGTCAATCCCGAGTCCGCTCCCTACTCTCGTTCAGTAAGTAGTCTTTATGTTAAGTCATTTTATTCGAGTCCCAGTTTCTTGTGTTTTACTTTATCGTTTGAGTCCGTCATAAGTATTAATATAATGTGGGAATAGGTCTGGCAATACCGGGTCAGGGCTCTATCGATAGCAGCGATGAGCTATCGGTTACTCAAAGTGGCGATATATCGATGAAAGAGAAGCGACGACACACACTTGTAGACGGCGACGAAAGAGAGCAAGACGTGCTAACTACGAAATGACGCATAATTTAAGAAACATTAAATATAATATTAAAACATTCATTATACCATAATCATACAAACGAACATTTAAGGGGGAAACATATACTTATAATATAAATAAGCTACATTAATATAATTAATCCAACAATAATAAAATTTAAATTTATTAAATAATTTACAGAACGAGCATACAAATTGGCAAAAATTGATTATGAGTAGTGAACGAGACTAAGGAGTAGATTAGGAGCGGACTCGGTAGCGAGGCTAGTGAACTAAATCAAAGAATTTAGGTCGTTCATTCAGGTAAATAATTATATTAGATTTGTTCGGACTAATCGACACAACTCTTGTAAGTACTCGTTCACACAACTGTGTGTGAGTTTAGCTTAAGTTGCACATTAAATAAATTTTTCACTGCGTTAATATTAAATTACAAATACATTTTTATTATAGTAGCTTGCAACAATCTAACTTGTTAACTATGATGTATGATGGTTAACGTGGCACGAGGCAGCCACACGTGTACAAAGCAAAATTGGCGGAAAAGGTGGTCCTAACTGTCTGTTGTCGTCACCTGTCTACCTATGAGCTAGTGTGTCTGAGTATGCGTGTGTGTGTAGCACCATGCTGTCCTCAGTGTTAACCAACTAACCGCAGAGCAACAACAACACTTATTATTTTAATTTTTAGGCACAGCTCTCGCACGTTTTTAGACTCACCTCTGGTAGTAGTTTAACCATTTTGTCTGCCACATGCCTCATGCAACACGTCAAAAGTTGAACGACAGCGACAACAACAATGGCAGCCAACAAACCGGCGACGGGACGTCAACTGCTACTGCTGCTGCTCTGGTTTTGCTGCTGTTATTGTTGCTGCCAAAACGTCTAAAAACATAAAAATTGTCGGCACATTGTTGAAATGCCAGGAAATTATGTGGCATGTGGCATGTGGCAGAGCCAAGGGTCAACTCGTCGTATGAGGCGCAACTGCCAGTAATTAAAATGAGTAAAACACGTTGACACTAGAACAGCACCAACTACAGCAACAAAAGGTTCAAGCCAGGCCTAATGAGTTTATTAATTAAAAATCACTCATAAATGCAGCTACATGTACATATGCATGCGTACCTTCTATGTGTATGTGGGTTTTGTGTGTCTGTGTGTGTGGTCGTTATTTTTACAGTTACCCTAGACGTGCCAGGGTCACTAATTGCGCCAGAAATTTGCTACAAAATATATTTTATGTAATTTAAAACCAAAGTCTCAATTGCTTGGGTCAGTTATACGGTCTGTATAGGCCGTATCAAAACATTTTAATATGTTAAAAACAATCGTATACATCATGTTTATAATATATGCAAGCAAATGATGGTTATTATTATTTGCCTTCTTAGACCCTGTACTTTAAAAAAGTACAAAAGGGTCTATTAAGTTTGTACAAACGACATTTGTGTGTAACTGGCTGAAGGAGGCGTGGCAGACCCCCTAAAGTATATATATTCTTGATCACGACGGCGAGCTGAGTCGATTTAGCCATGTCCGTCTGCCTGTCTGTCCGTCCGCCTGTATGAACACCGAGATCTCGAAAACTATAAGAGCTAGAGATGTAATTTTTTGTTGTTTGGTTAGTGTATTACATAGATCGGCCAATTTTATGTTTTTAATTTGATATCTCATCCCCCTCCCCCTCAAATTTGAAATACTGTTCTTAGCATGTACAGTTTTGGAGTCACTGGATTCCTTTTTCGCATGAAGAGCTTTGAATTTTGGTGCGATTTGCAGCCCAATCGGATAATAAACACCGGAGATATTGAACAAAGAATTTTCTGAACTAGGCATTTGGCTTATTTTTGATTGTGATTGTGAATTTTTGTATGAGTATTGGTTATTGTTGGTATTTGATTGTATTTGTATGTATATGTGTATGTGTGTATGTATAAGTGATTATGTATATGTAAGTGAGTATGTATATTTGTATATAGTATATTTGCTTCTTCTGTTATCGACTCCCAAATCAATCGAAGTACAGGGTCTCCTACTGTCGGTTGCGACCGACTGTAGCTTTCATTACTTTTTTTTATTTTATGTACCCGTATTTGCAATATATAACTAATGAAAATAGAGTGCTATTATTGCCATGGTTAGTTTTATTAAAATAAAAAATGTATTGTATTTTAACTATCAACTAATCAACTATTAAAAGTTTTAATACAGGAATATTTGGGCTTATATTACAAAAATAAAGAGATAGCTGTGTCTCTAGTTGACTGTAGATGCTTCTCGATTATTCGCTTTGCTAGTTACCAGAGCAGACGCTATCAATAACTGGCAGGCTCCAGATAAATATGACTGTCATTTATTACTTTATTAGTTTAAGCTGTAATAGAAGGTTACTACCACGCACTGTTGCCACAAGGTTAAGCTCCCAGGTTTAATTGCAGCTAGTCAAAACTATAGCCGCCGTCTCTGGTTTATTTTCTCTTGCACAACACTTGAACAAAGTTTTCGACTACAAGAATGCACCTCTAGAATTTTTTAGGTGTATTGCTTGTTGGGTTGACTAGTGTATCGTTCAAGTTAATTTTTTATGCATGCGCTGAATTTGAATGACTTTGACAGCAAAACTGCAAGAGGACTACAAAAATGGACGTCTCGCTGTATTTTCTTCTTTCTTCTTGCCGCTTTTTATTTTCAATTTGACATTGCGTTTTGGCGAAATGTTTTTTGCAACTTTTAATAAAATAAACTTATTTTCACAATATAAAAAAAAACAAGCATGCATAAAACATGCGGATGGTTCTTTGACATTTCAATTTTTTTGGCTTTCACAGGAAAAACTTATGCTAATTAAATTCTTTCAAGTCGCTTGGCATGTCTGTCGCTCTTTTACCTTTTCAGTGCTCTGCTCATACTTGTTTAACCGCAGAGCGTGTACACTCTTCAAAAGTTGTAGTGGAAACCATCTCATTTTGCTGCGTGTTTTGTTTGTGTTGGGCTTGTTTTGCTGACCGTCTTTATAGCTGCGGTCAGCGCGACCAAGAGTGATTCATTAATTTGTGTTTGTGTGTGCAAGTTAATATCCTTGCTAAATGTCAGTTTTTGGTCAGCCACAATGAATGTATGTATGTACACACATATATGTATTTGAATAAGTTGCAGATGGATGGTTTGCCATTCATTTACTCCTGCTCTGAGACCACACCGTGCCTCGCACTTGTTGTATTTTGCTTTGTGTTGCAAAATGTGAAAGTGGAAAGTTTGTTATTATATACTACTATATTGTATGCGGCCGCAAACAGAGCACAACAAAACCACATGGCGCATACCTTATTTATAACAACCTCTGGTGTGACATTGAAATGTGGAATACAACAAATTGAACGACAAATTTAAAAATATACATTTAATATGCGAGACACATACTATCTAAGTATGTCTACACGACAGAGAGCTGCTCTAAGTATACTTCCTTATACGACGCGTAAGAAATTCATAATTTACAATATAATAATATCTAATTTACTCAAGAAACTATATATTCTGACAACATCACTCCATTCATACATTCTGTCAACTTAAAACGTATTCCTTACTTGAGTCGCTCACACCGCCAGGTAAAACAAGGCATTAGTGCCTAGTACTTACGCAATTGTAAAACGAGAGTACGCGCACTTTAAAGACAACTCTACAAGAAGTCGACCCAAAAAACAACCGGCAACAATCACGCCCTAATGTCTTTACTTATATTATGCGGTTATTGAATTTCCAAACATATTATGTGTGTATAAAACCTGCGTTCGGTATCCGCAGCATTATGTGCATCTCGGCTCAGTATCTCACACCGCATTACATTGTACCTCGGATCTGAATTCCACATTATTTTTATATCAACATCTCCACCAGCCACCAGCTATGATATCTACTATGAGAGTCCGGTAACCATCTTATCATAATCACCTTGTTTCGAATACTCGCTTTAATGCATAGGGTATATTGCAATAGGAAAAACGTGAGGGGAGTCCGAATTCTGGCGTGAGCGACACAGCATTGACACCCTGCGGCGAATTCACCGGTGCTGAACATTTGTGTTCGGTTGCTCATGAGTGAGTGAACAAAACTGAGCTGCTCACTGAACATGTTCTTCCCTAATTGTTCATTTTTGCTCAGTTACTGAACAGCTCTTGCTCACTGCTCAGTTGCTCACCTGCTCTTACTCATTGCTCATTGATCAGTTGCACAGTTGCTGAGCTTGCTTTTCTGAGAACTTTTGCGTTTTTGCTAACTTTTGCGTTGTGTTTTGAGCTCATTTTGCGTTCGCGGGTAAATTGACGATTTAATATTAAATAGAAAACAGAAGTAATATCGTATCTGGTATCGCAGTGCAGTTGAAGCAGAAGGAAGCACTTGGTAAGGGGAAAGGCACCTTATATAATTAGTTTATTATATATGAATAGTATTTTATTATGACCAGGAACTGGAAAGCACGCTCCTAAGTCCACAGTCGTGTTCTGTGTTGTGTAATTGGAACATTTGGACCAGAATGGAAAGCAAATGGACGGTAAATTTGGGAAGGGAAAAGGGAAAAGGTCAGCAGGCATGATTATTCTGAAGAAGTCTCTAAAAAAAAGGGTCACAAGTGAGCGAGTCGGCTCACCTCCAAGAAAAGAACAAGTGAACATATTCAGCCAACTGAGCTGTTCTTACCCAACACTACTGAACATTGTATTTCTTGATCTTTAAATTTATCTTTTTAAAAGAGGTCTTCTTGGATTATTCCACGAATAATATATGTATGCTGATGATGTTAGGTTCTGTTTCCGGTGATTGTTTACCGTCCTACAATAATAGACTTATTTTCAGCAATCAGCGATTGCCAAACCTGTACTCTCGTAGCAGCCGTTAAGTTTGCTCGACGCTCTTAGCTATTACAAGAATAAAATGTACGCACTCCACGACGGCGGCATTGCCCAATTTTTAATAATAAACAAATCACAATAAGAAAAAGAAGGGAAAGCGACAGTCGGACGCAAAGCTACAGTCGGACGCAACCGACAGTAGGTGACCATGTACTTTGATTTGCCCTGGGAGTCCATAATAGCAGCAGCATATATGTACATACTCACATACACATACACATGCACTTATTTACACACACATACACTTATTCATACAAATATATACTAAAATACAAACATCAGCAATACTCATACAGAAATTCAAACTCACAATCAAAAATTACGCATACGCCCTAGTAGCCGCGTACACTGTGGCTTCCCCCCTCCCCTGCCCACATGCCTGGTACTGAAAATTGTTTGTCGAATATCTCCGGTGGTTATTTTCCGATTGGGTTGCAACTTACACCAAACGTGCAAAGCATCTCAAGCTTTAATCCTGCGAAATGAATCCAGTGACTCTAAAACTGTATATACTAAGAACATTTTTGTAAATTTGAGACAATTTGAAACAAACTTGACCTGCTAATGTAATACACAAACCTAACAAAAAAAACTCGGAAAGCTACAGTCGGTTTCAACCGACAGTAGGAGACCCTGTACTTTGATTTGCCCTGGGAGTTGATAATAGCATATATGTACATACACATACATACACATGCACTTATAAATACACACATACACTTATACATAGAAATATATACTAAAATACAAACAATAACCAATACTCATACAGAAACTCAAACTCACAATCAAAAATCACGCATACGCCCTAGTGGCCGCGTACACTGTGGCTTCCCCCTCCCCTACCCAAATGCCTGGTACTGAAAATTCTTTGTCCAATATCTCTGGTGTTTCTTATCCGATTGGGCTGCAACTCGCACCAAACATGCAAAGCATCTAAAACTTTAATCCTACAAAAAATAAATCCAGTGACTCTAAAACTGAATATGTTAAGAACATTTTTGTAAAATTGAGGGGGAGGGGGATGAGATATCAAATTAAAAACATAAACTTGGCCTGCCTATGTAATACACGAACCAAACAAAAAAAAATTACGTCTCTAGCTCTTATAGTTGCCGAGATCTCGATGTTCATACAGACAGACAGACAGACAGACAGACGGACAGACGGACAGACGGACATGGCTAGATCGACTCAGCTCGTCGTCCTGATCAAGAATATATATACTTTATGGGGTCTGACACGCCTCCTTCTGCCTGTTACACACAAATGTCATTTGCACAAACTTAATAGACCCTTTTGTACTTTTTTAAAGTACAGGGTCTAAAAAAATGAAGTCTCTAGCTCTAATAGTTTCCGAGATCTAGGTGTTCATACAGACGGACGGACAGACGGACAGAAGGACAGACGGACAGACAGACAGGGCTATATCGACCAAGGGTCTAAAAAATCAAGTAGAGTGTAGTTCTAAGGGACGTAAATTAACGTTCAAACTGATTTCATGAGCTTTGTGTCACCCTACTTCAGTTTAAGGCTAATCCCCACATATAGTAAACTTACTCACCGAAGCAGGCAATTAAAGTTTACCAAAAACTCAATTTAACGCAAAAGTTTCGATATCGATCTACTGGCAGTAAGTCACCTTAAGGCACTAGCGGGAGTCCCTGGAAATGGGCTTTACCGTGCGTGTAAAGTTCCGTAAGAATATCTTACCAAAATAGTTTGCGTATAAGCCAAATCCATGATGTATTCAGTTTAAGTAAGGTAACACTTGCAAAGCAACTTATAACTTGGAATATTGTAACAAAGATGTGTACAAATAAAATGTAAAAGAGCACCGTTTAACGAACGCTCAGGTAAGTGCTACTACAACAGGAATAACAGGTACAAGAACTAAAACTGAAAAACCATTAAGCATAACAATTTCCGGAGTGAAAACATAAAAATATAAAAAGCTAAAAATAAAACGAAGAAACTGAACTGAAGCTGAAACTGAAGAAGGTGTGCAACAAGCAGGGCTGCACTTAAGACGTTTAACAAAAGGTAAAGTCAGATCAGCAATGGTCCAGGCAGAGCAGGCTAAGGGAATGCCTTCCATTTCCTACAAGTGGGTGTGTGTATGTGAGTGTGGTTGTGTTGTAGTATGTGTGGGCATTGTGTAGTATCCTGAGCACTGCCAATAAACAATAAAAGCCAAGCACCTCTTCGCATAGCGTTGTTGGCATTGTGTGAGCTTTAAACACATAATAACTTAATGAATAACTTATGTAACCCATAATACCTGTCGAGTTACGTGATAGGAAGGGATGATGTTACGGTGCTGGCGGTGTACAGTCTCAATTATTTAACTAGACGCCTGTGGCATATTAGGTAATATGAGCGGCCGTGCATAATTCATAGACCACTAATAAGGCGGCATTTAGTTACCTGCCTATACCCTGGCATGTGTTGTCTGTCTGTCTCTGCTCAACTCATATTATTGCTCTTTCTACTTCAACTTTTTTATTTTCAGCTTTCCGCAACTGCTGATTTGTTGGAGTGCCACTTTAAAAAGTCTAGTGGGCATGCCCTGCAATTGCCTTCTTCTTTTACTTGATTGTTTTTTTTTTTTGTGTGCTTCTTTTGCCACTTTTCCCAGCGTGTCTGTGGTTTGGCTACGACTTTTGGGCATGCCAGGTCTTTCAAGTTTTTATTTTTATTTTCTTTTTTTTTTTTGCATGTAATAAAGCAAAGTTCAGCGGCCATTATCAACAAGCACAATCGAGCCAGGCGTAATGGAGGTACGAGTATGGGCAGAAGTAGACATACACACATACACAACACAGACAATTGCAGTGGCAGAAGCGCCGAAAAGTATGCTTTTACTTTTGCAGACTGTAAATGACTGTTGTGGTTGTTGTTGTTGGCACTGACTTCTGTTTTGGCAGCAGTCTTTCGTGTTTGCTGCTGCTGCTGGTGCTGGTGCTTCAGTTATTGTTGTGCTTTGTTGTTTGGCAGCTTATGAAATATTCAATTGAATTTAATGTACACGACCGACTGACTGACTAAGCTGAGTTCACAGCAAAGTGCAGAGTTCAACCCACAATGAGTGCTGGCAACTAACTTGCTGTCTCTTTATCCATCTTTCAGTCTTTCGTTTGCTGTGTATTAAAGTTGGTAATATCTATCTCATTGCATGATTTTAGTTTAAAGACTTATTTGGTTTAAAAATATAGCTTGAAAATACTTTAAGATATTTCCCAAATTATGATTTAAAATTTTACATGATCTTAATAATTATCTGCATCTCCGTAAATAGAAATTCAATTTCTTCATTACAATTATTCAAGAGACAAAATAACACTACTCCAACTAAACATAAAAATAGAAGTTCAATTACTTGCTCTGCTATTGCATTTTCAATTCAAATTCCTCATTCAACTTCAGTTTTTTCTTTATTATTAATGTGTACCCTGGACATATCCAAACTTCAAAGAACTTATTTGCTGATTGCAGTTAAAACTACCATTAAGACACAAAAATCAAACGTGGCATATGTGTTGTGTCTCTTTACCAAAGCGCAAAAAACAGTCTGGAATTTCTGTGCTTTTTTCCAGTATTTTTCTTTTTTAATCATAACATAATGGCTTCACATTACAGTTAATGGATTGCAAGTGTTGCCAGGCTGTGTTCCAGCTACCGTTTTGTCTGCCTGTTTTTTTAGCTTGCAAAATACAGGCAATAGTCGGCTGCTTCCTTATATTTTCCGCCCCTTCTCCTTGACATAACCGTGCTCCCTACTCTTTCGCCGGCGTCCCATATGAGTAGAGGCAGCTGCTGGTATTGGGGCTTCTGAAGCACATTGCTTAATGGCGCTAGTTGCCTTTTAAGTGTAATTGCCGTGTCCCAAGTGTTTGTAATGCGTACAAATTTCTACAATTTTTCTGTGCCAGGCAAGAATCAAACCCAAGTTCCCACCCTGTGCTCATAGGGTTTATCCATAGCCGTGGCCAGGCTGGCCGAATAGCCGTGGCCGTCTGGGCTTTTAAAATTATTACTATATTTGTAAATATGGCTGGAGCGCAGGCTCCTTTAAAGCTTAAAATGTTGCCAAAAAACAAAACGTAAAGTATAATATAGTTTTACTCACTGGCAATGTGCTCGTTGTGAAAGGCCAACATGTTTGTTCCAAGGGATTTTCAACAGCTTTTTCCCAAAAAAATGTATGGTATTGTATTAAAGTATTTGCTTGTTTGTTTTAATGTCCTTTTTATGGGGTTTACGTCGCGTTCGAAAAAGCTCTAGACCAGCTGCTGCATCCGCTGGCACTTTGTCTGTCTGCTTGTCTCTCTGTCTGTCTGTTGTCTGCGGTTTACAGTTGTTATTGTTGTATTATTATTATTGTAACCGGTCCGATGACAGTTCAGAATTCGCGAGTTTTGCGGCTGTGGCAAATTTCACACTTTGATTCCCGATATAATCGCACTCTTATTTAAAGCCTTTACAATTTGTTTGTCTGTAAAGAAAATAAAAGGATCAGCGTATTATTTTATGTATATGCCAGTATATAGTGTTTGTATCGTAAAGAATAATCACTAAAATCCCTGAAAAGAAAATGTTTAAACCCATTTCTTTATGAGTTATATTGGGTTATACTATTATGTGAAAATAAAGTTAATTTTTTAAGCAGTCTTTAGCGTATTATTCCATACAACTCAAAGTTCATTTTTTGGCATTATTTTTCTCGTTTACAGCTGAGTTATAGCTCGATGTAGTCTTTGTTTTATGCTATGACTTACATTCAACCAAACTGCAATTTAATGGAATATGATTTACAACACTGAAAAAGTGCTTCTTGCTGCCGAAAAGTTACGAGCGCGGCCATTATTTTGGGAATAACATAAAATAAAATAGTAAACAAAACATATATAAAAATTGTATGGTGCATAGCCTGTCCTTAGTTAAGTCTGGGCCTTTCCATTACCGGCGGCAGACGATGCAACGAAGCGCACACACACCAAACGGAAGCACCTGCTACGGAAGTGAATTTCTTCACTTCCGTTTTAACGCCATTGCCACTATGACTGCACACTGTTCAAGCGCCGGCGTTCCACAATCAAAGCTAAATGTCAAAAATACAAAATTGAAGGTTTGACAGTCGAAAGTTGAAACAATCAGTCAGTCAAGCCGTTTGGTTATATTCGATAGTTTTATAACTAATCAAAACTGTCGATGGGCAAGTCGAATATAATTTATAGCGAGTTAAAGAGTAAAAGTTATGACATCTTGGAAAACTGAATCTATAAACTAGGCTAGCTTGTCTTTTATCGAAAAGAAACAATGTTTTAAAGACTTAATAAGTCAATGATATTAGTATAATTATGTGGAAAACTTTCCTAAAACTAATATCAAAATTTTCAGACCCGAAACAGTCTATAAATAACATAAAAAATTTTATAAAATACACATTTTGTCGTTACCCTCCAAAAAGTTAGAAGTGCAAGCCAGACTCGTTGTTGTCGTCGGAATCGAAGAAGTCAACAGCAACAACTATATAGTATGTATTCACTGAGTATGTCTGACTATGTGACTGTGTAGCACTTCCGCTTCCGTAACGGAAGCTAATGAACGCAGCCCTAGTAGCAGTGGCACAAGCAACATGGCAACAAGTCTTAGAAAATGCCAAGCAAATGTTAAATTAATAATAGAGCAGCCACATCAACCGCCCCGCACAGAGTGGAAAAACTTTCAACGTGCCCAACAAAATTTTCGCTGCACTCTCTTATAGCTGCTCGACTCTGGTTAGTTAGGGAGAACAACAAAGAATTTGGCATTTATGTGACTTTAATTTAAATAACTTTGGCTGGTTTTAGAGCGTACACTAATACAATTTTAGAAACTACAGAGCGAGAGAGGGTCGGCCAGGTAGTGGTTTTACTAAAATATTCCTGGAATTTTCACTTGCACGAACCAAGAAGTCAGCTCCAAGAACCACGCGAGTGCAAAAAACCCTCCAGCAAAATCATCTGGGCGTGGCTCACACTCTCAGTAGCCTTCGAATTGTACGCTGATTGGCAGAAATTAAAGTTGAGCAATGAAATTTGTAACGCTTTCGCTTTTCAATTATAACGACGAGTTTTCTGATTGCTTTCGTGTATGCTTGAGCGAAATTTGTTGTTATCTGTCCGGCCTCGTTTACGACGGCAACTGACCTCAATTGAAATATGGCGACGATCCACCACACCATACCCTCAGTTAAATAACAAGTTTCTTTACTTTGTGGCTTTTGGCTTAATTAGCAAATTGACGGCATGACGTTGAGTGAAAAGCATTTACGAGCAGAATTTTAGAGTTGCCTGCCTGTCTGCTTCACTTAACAATGGCTACAGCTGGAAGTCTAACGCGAAAGAATCACTATAATAAACCATTACGCTTCAACAGTCGATAATCAATTTGAGCCAATTTAAAAGCATTTGAAAATTCTAAAAAAATATCTTTGAGAAATAATAGTATTACAAATTTTGCTTGAACAACTACATGCATAGCATTAGAATAACTCACATATTTAGGGACAACCAACTATCCGCATTATCACGCACATATTGTGTGTAAATAGCTTTAATGATACACACATTCCAAGAGCATTGAAGCTTTAATGAGGTTTCCCAAAAGCAAAACGTACTATTTTACAATAGTATCGATTTTGCTTTTCACTAATTTTCAGCTCGTTATTGTTGTTGTCTTGGCTCAGTCACTTCAACGTTCGCCACAAATTGTTCTTGTTATTGATGCACGCTCAGACACACACAAACAGATACATCGACATATGTATACACAACACAAAACCACCGCAACACGCACATATACACAAAAAACAGGTATACTGGCTTTGGGTGCTCAGAGTGGGTGTCGAGACAGACGAACGTTGGGCTTTCTGTTGTTTTCGTTTAACTACTGGCTCTTGCCTTTTCTTAAACTATTGCTCCTCATGGGCATAGGGGTGTTTCCAGCAGAATTTTTGTTGCTGTTGCAACAATTCAGACTATTCAAAGAAAATAGTCGGCACATTTAGGCAAAAACAAACTGTGCTCTCTGGCTGACTGACTTGCTGAGTCTTCTCATTCGTCAGTTTTTTTTCCTTTTTCTTTTCAAACCAAATGTCAATCAAGGAGTCAGACTATAGTAAGTCGTCTGCCTCCTTCCCTCAACTCTAGACAAGAATTTTATGGACCTGCATGCAGCGTGTAAGTGTGTGCCTGTGTATGTGTGTATTCTATTTCTGGATGAGCAGCAGCTAAAATATTTTAAAACCTTAATGATGATGATGATGATGCCCTGAAAGGTATCATGTGCTGGGTCTTTGTTCTTGCGTCCCTCCTCATTTTCTGTTGTTATTGGCTAACTGCTGTTGACTTATATTACATGAAATTTTCATTGCTTTATACACGTGAATACGTATGTATATATTGCATTGTGTGTATAGAGTCGAGGCCATAGATAATGCATTATTTGGGGTTTTGTTGTCTAGCCTCGACCGGTTTACAGCCTCCTTCGGCTGGGTAAACATAATGGTATTTTCATGTAAACAATTTGCATGTTTTCAGCACAGACTCATGAGCTTTGGATATTGGACTAAAAGAGTAGTAAGGAAAAGCAATTTCCACTTTATTAATTAACACATAAATATTTGGTTGCTTGTTCTTGTACCTTAGTTGATATTATAAGCTAATAAATATAATATACATACTATTTATTAACTACTAGTTCTTACACTTGACGCTTATAAAATTAACTTAAATTTCAAAGAATAAGCGTACGTATTTTTAATGTAAGTAAATATCATTCTCGAAATATGTTTTCCTTTTAATCACTTAATTTAAATTACGTACTTGTTTTACCCAAAAATTGCATCATAATCGACTAATTGCTGGCGCATTCTTTTACTTTTTGCAAGGTCAGCACTCACTACTGCCTAATACTTTGTGCCTTCTAATTAAAATTATACCAACTAGCGAGTACATAAACAGCACTCTGACTATTTACCGTCAAATAGAAAAACACGTTTAATTAAAATTTATGTGTATACTCGACGTATGCATATTTCCTCTCCTACTAAGAATGGGAACAACGAATAAGGTAATTTGGCGGTTTTCATTACGAAAGCGGATGGAAAACTGCTGGGCGACTCGACGAATAATTTTAATTACTCTTGCTCAACTTTTCAGAAAAACTGAAGCAGCACTGCAAGCTCATGGCGAACATTTTCATAATTACTCAACAAACTTAACGAGTCTGACTCTGAGTCCCAGAGTCAACCTGCAACCTGCTCTGTCGACCTCTGTGGAAGCTGGACTCGAACATGCACTATAGCGTGTATGCTGATTCAAGTACACTCATAAGCGCTGCGACCAAAACCAAATGAACTTAAGCACTCACGCACACACATACATTTGTGTGGTTCCGTGGCTCCGCTTGAGCACCTGTGTGCACTTATGCTGCTTGGGAACTATACTGGCTCTAGGGCCCAATGCCCTGCAATGCACTCCTATCTCGCGCTACTTACGCACTCTGCTTACGCTGATAATTCCCACCTAAGAACTGGATGTAACAGTGTAAACGTTACTTATTATTAATAAATTATCAACTAAAAGTCAGGTGAGGAAAAGTACCTTTTTAAAGCCATTAAACAAATTAAAAAATATAGGGGAAAGCTATTTGTCCAATATCTCCGGTGTTTATTATCCGATTGGGCTGCAAATCGCACCAAACATGCAAAGCATCTAAAGCTTTAATCACGCAAAAAAATCCAGTGACTCTAAAACTCTATATGCCAAGAACACTTTTGTAAATTTGAGGGGGAGGGGGATGAGATATCAAATTAAAAACATAAACTTGGCCTGCCTATGTAATACACGAACCAAACAAAAAAATTACGTCTCTAGCTCTTATAGTTTCCGAGATCTCGGTGTTCCTACAGACGGACAGACAGACAGACGGACAAACAGACACGGCTATATCGACTTAGCTCGTGCTGATCAAGAATATATATATTTTATGAAGTCTGCCACGCCTCCTTCTGCGTGTTACACATAAATGTCATTTGAACGAACTTAATAGACCCTTTTGTACTTTTTTAAAGTACAGGGTCTGAAAACCGCAAAGAAAGTTATAGTCGGATCTAACCGACTTAGAAATACTCATACATTCATACATACCCTCAATCATTAATCGCTCATACCCACTGAACGAACACACTCTTAACAGACCCCTTTTTACTTTTTAAAGTAACAAAGCTCGGTAATACGCTGTGTTTATTTACATAAAATGCAAGTTTCTTTATTATATATGATTTTTTTTCCAATTTCTGTAGAAGGTCGTTAATTTATTTGCCAGTTTAGCAATTGCAGAAGATTGTTCTCGTTCTTCTTTACCTTTATACACCATGAGGTAGTCACAGAGCGTATGTACGTTCAAGACATACTTTTGCTGGTGAGCAACTATTCTACTAAATACGAAGGTCAATCGAAGCCAAGACTTTCGGATTCCAGTATTTGTGCAAGAGTGTGTGCATGTGTTGTTCTGCTAGCAACTTGAGCATGAATGGCTCGTCCTAAAGCACACATCGATTTCCAAACAATTATTGCTATTTCACAATTGGAAAATGTATCGTTTTGGGTTCGAAATAAAAGTGCTAAGGGAACAGCAACAACAGAAGAGCAAGAAAAAAATTAAGAAACATTTTGATTGCATATCTTCACTGTTGAATGGCAGTTAAACTAACGAAAAACACCCTTTATTCTGTTTGCGTATAGTTTCTTTAATATACTGTCCTGCTCAAGCACAACTATGTGTGGGTCTACCATTTCAATACTAACCTAGAAGAACCGAGTAGCTTTTCATTGTAAAGGCAATGAAGTAAATGTCGGATATGAATATTAAATTTCACGCAAACATAAAAGCCAATTGAAGTCAATTCTTGTTTGTCTAACTAATTTTATTTCAATATATGCCAATTTGAACAAGCAGAAACTGAAAGTACGGTGAACAGACAATATAAAACGAAGTGTAAACAAATGTTGTACATATAAAAGCATCTAACATGGACAATTTAAAAGTTATATATCTAACTCAAAGAATCAAAATATTTTAAAAATAAGCAACCGTCTAATTGTGGACGATTCTCGATTCTCTATAGCTCCCAGTTGACCCATTTTAAATCATCCAAATTTAGCAATTCGATTCCCACGCCTTTTGGCAATAAGCCAAGTCAAGAAAAACAAAGACAAAGAAAAAAACGATAGCAAAATGTCCTTGGCCCTAGTGAAAATTGTTGGATACCATCCATCAGCTGTTTGTTTTGTAGAGCGAAGCGTTTTCAGCTTTTTGCCGTGACGCTTGTATTTTTTGCTTTGAGACAGGGACAAAGTGCAACCCGCAGATGAGCCAATTTTTTTATGTTTTTTTTTTTTCTTTTTTTTCTTTTTTTGGGTGTTAGTTATTTTGATTGATTGCATTGTTTCGTGTAACAAATTTATTTCTGCCATGCCCACCGTTGAGCACTTAACAGCAAGAGGCACAAGAGCCAAACAGAACAAAAAATGGTGACTGCTTTTTCAGGAGATTTGCCGCTTTTGGATAGGGGAGCTACATCATTGTCACAGGCAGGAAATTGGCAAAGGCCGCCAACCATGTACGTAAACTTTAAAACCAGACCAAAAAGCACTCAAAGTCAACAACAACATCAACATCATCATCAGTTTTCTTCATCCAGCATCTCATCTTAATCACAATCTCAATAGGTCTTTTTGCTCCCATAGTATTTTTCTTTTCTTAGCCATCATCATTAGTGCAAATGATTTTTCATTCAATGCTCGGGTTTGCACTGGTTTTGATTTTGTATTTTGCTGTTGATATGAATTTGTCTTTGTTGTTTCTTGTTTCTTCGCGTTGTTTTCATGCTTCATCGATTTTTTATGCTTTGCTGCTTGACTTGATGAAAATTTTATTTTGCTTTGGCTTTTCTAGCTGCTTGCAATAGAAACCGCAGCCTCGTTGAGTCTTGAAGTAATAAAGTCGTGTTTGTTTTTCACTCTCAAAAAAAGTTTGCTGTCTGCTTTCGTATCTTTGCTCTGTAATCTTTAATGTAGATTATGTGCAATATCTCAGCAGACGAACCAGACACTAAGGAATCGTTGAAATATAATTGTAAATCTTTACCGAACCTTTTAATTTGTCAGCAGTTACAGGACTGATAAAGAAAAAACCCGGAAAGGCTACAGTCGGATGCAACCGACAGGGAGAGACCCTGTACATTTCTTTGCGGCATCTAATGCTAACAATGCATCCGATTGAGCCACAACTCACAGCACAAATAAAGCACAAGTTTGTACCTTTCAAATAGTGGCTGTGGTGCTTTTTCGCGGTTTTAGGAGAAGGGGGAGAGGTATAAGAAATTTAACTCAAACATGATCTGCTTGCACTTAAGGGGCATCAAACTGCCAAATATGATGCCTAGCTCTTACAGTTTACGAGATTTAGGTGTTCATACAGACGGACAGACGGGCAGACGGATATGGCTAAATCGACTCAACTCGTCGTCCTGATCAAGAATATATATACTCTGTGAGTCTGCACAAGCCTCCTTCTGCCTGTTATATACATTCCTGAGTTGCACAAACTTAAAAGAACCTTTTGTACTTTTTTAAAGTACAGGGTCTAAAAAGTAAAGATATCGCACACGATAGACACCAAGAATAGTGGTTTATTCCTCCTATTTTATACTACTTGTATAATCTACACTTAAATTTCACGAATAGTTGCAGTCTCTTCGCAAAGCAACATTCATGGGCACTGTTTTGAAATTTTTTCGCTCTCTAGTGTTTTGTTTGCGATGTGACTAAAACAAAGTTGAAAAAAATACACGACAAAGCAAAAGACAAGAAATTGAAACCCACACTCGCCTGCACACTCATCCAAATACGCACAGAAGCAATCGCTATTCATAGGCAGAGCTCGAATAAAACGCACTGAGAATTCTTGTGAAGAGGCAAAAAAATCCCCAATGCTATGAATTTTGCGAATTCCGCTGCCGTTTATGAGCACGCCCCTGAGACAGTACGCAACAAAACAGAAAAAATGGAACAATAACGTTGAAACCGTTCAAATTACAATTTAATGCCTTTGAGTAGAGATACATGAGTTTTTCGAGAGTTAAGGTTCAAGTGTGAAGCGCTATAAAAATGTATTTACGTTTTTAAAACTTAAATTCGATTAAAACTTTTTGCTTAGAATGGAGCCTGTTGGGGCCCATGGCTAATATCGCTGATTATCTGCATTATGTATAAACATTTTCACACGTAGTGATAAAAATGTATGCACACATACCTGTGGTCAGAGGCACGTTCTCTGAATTCAACTTAAATTTACCTTTTTTGACTTTTCGGTATGCTTACATTAAATAAATAACCGAAAAACTTTTCAACTTTCATGAATATTAATAACAGCAGATTATCAAACACACACGTTCATACACCTATATCTACTCGTCCATACGTATATGTATACGAAGCATCAACGTTGGCATCCAAGTGACAGAGAGTCAACGCAACGTTGCTCATACGCCGCGCTGTCCGCACAAAATGTAAAATGTGCATTTAAATTGAATTCCTTAATGAATTCGCAGCAACGCCTGGCCGCAAACCATGAGCTGAACGAGGAACTTGCTGAAGGTGTCGCCCAATGCGACCGTCGTGTTTTTATCAGGTTAAAAAATTGTATATACAATTGTGAAATGCCCTGCGAGGTGTTGTCAGAGCTACATAGGTAGGTGGAATAATTCGAGTAGAAATTTCATGGAATTTAAAGCTTATCTTATTTCATGTTAATACTATTTTGGTTGAAAATTAATTAAGTTAAATTTAAAGCATTAATATAGTTGCTTAAAAAGATAATGCCATACTCTGAAGCCGAAGGAGCATAAACTTGCATGTTCATTTTACTAGAGGCGGATATATGTATATAAGACTAGTATAACTTTTCAGGGAGCGCAGCGAAAAATTATGCAAAAATTCAAAACCATAAAGTTTGGAGCCCTGCAAGAGTTGTTTTTGGCATGAACAGCAGCAGTAGCAGCAGCAGACTCGACTCTTAATTAAAATGCATTAAGTTGGGAAACAGAGCCCCAGACACCACAACACATGACCTCAAGAGTTAACATGAAAGTTCAGAGCATAAATAAAACATCTAATCTGTACATTCTGAAATTTAGAAGTGCTGCGGCCCTAAGCAATTACCATTGTAACCGTGTAAAAATATTCCATGAAATATAAAAAATATATAAAAAGTAAATTACATGCAAGAACATTCTTTTTTTTTCAGCTAGAATCTAGTATTGATTTATGGCCTCGTGTGCCAAAAATTAAATGTCACACCACAGGATGCCACAGCCAGTAACTAACTGTTATGCCTATGGCTGGGCCTTTGATGGTCTTTCCGACATATGATAATAGTCAAATTTTTATATACATTTTCCCACAGTTTTCTCTCTTTTATTGTCCTTTTGGGTAACCAACAAATACAACACGTAACATGTGTTTTAGTTTATAAAACTGGAAAAAATAATACGAATAAAATGTAAGGGAGTAAAAAAATCAGAGCATAAAAAATGCAAGGGCCATTTTTGTGTGTGGTATAAACATTTGCTGTTATGCTTGAAATATACGAAATGTTCTATACTCTTTTAAGTAAATAACAAGAATTTATTTAAATTTTTCTTCCTTTTAAATTGAAAAAATATAAGTTTTTCAGTAAGATAGGTATTCCAACGTTCAACTAGTTTTCACAGTGCAGAACAGAAAAACATACATTGGGTCACACACGTAATCTATGTTGGGCCAGCATACATCGAAAAATATACATCCAGCTAAATTGACAAAAATATACGAAGCGTGAAAAAATGTTATAAAAGCTTATGAGCCCTGCTGACAATTTCCATCCATGCTTGTCTATATGTAGTTTATTTTTCCAACACTCGTATCACAGGTTTTCTTCATTGATAGTTGATGGTAACCGCAAACTAAAACATAAATTTCACACCAAAAATTAATAATTTTGGAAAGGTTTTATAAAATAGTAAACTAAGCCAGAGGCGCCAAAAGTTGGCCGACATAATTTGCGAATTTTCATTTGCACAATAGATTTGTTATTGTTATTGTTAAGGAAAACGTGCTTTGTTGAAAAACTAATAAGAATATTCCTCTGCTCATAAATATCTGGCAAAGTATCTAAAAATTAAAGTGCAGGCAGCCAAGCAAGTCCAACAAGTGACAGAGGAGGCAAACTATGCAAAATAAAATAATGGAGAATATATATCTAGAATGGCGATGGGAAATGGGCTGCATGGGTATACGGAAGTGCTGAATCACCGGAAAACCATTAAAGGAAGTCACAACTATTGATTATGTCGGCGGCGTCAGCGGCACAAACTAAAAATGGCTTTGTGGGTGCAAGTAGCGGAAAAATTATGATAGCACCCGGTCTGGCAGGGATACCAAGCTCACACACAGACCCATACTCAACCTAAGGCACAGCTTCGGCTTATACAATGCCCACGACCCTCATAAATTTACATTGCTGCTGCAAAATAGCATTTATTTGAAGTTGTATAGTAATTGTAGGGGAACTTTTATTTTAATATTGACACAGGCATCGGTATTGAACTCGCGTTAAATCAAAAATCAGCAAATAACAACATTCAACTATTACAAATAAATTTAACAAATTTAAATTTTAGGGCATTTAGCGTATAATGCCGTTCTGCTAAGATATAATTGAAATTCATGGCGAGAGATAAATTGCCAGAGATAGCAATAGCTGAAATCACCACCATGCCAGCCTGAGCTATCTGCACTATTGTTCAAAATCAATTTACTGTTGAATTGGTGCCAAGAATCTCATTTTAAAAAGCAGCGACAGCTGCGTCGACTTTGGTGACAACGTCATATACGATATGAAAATACCGGAAACCCAGCCTTTTTTTTAAATTGAAAGTCAACTCAGCATAGAAAAGAGACCTAACGGATTTCGTACAACCAAATGGAGAAAAAATGGGGAAAAATGTGCTAATAACTTTTAAATAAATGCTGAAGCTAAAAAGAAAAAAGAAATGCTGTTGCACTGCTATCACCCTGACTAGCTTAAATCGGTTTAAAGATAGACAGCTCCATTCTACGACAAACTCTCATGTGAGTGTGGTTCTATTTCCACACATAACTCAAGCGCTTAATCCAGCCCAGCCAGGGCAGTAAATTCAGACTGAGAAGCGCGTTTTAGTGGCTTAACTTGCATGGCAGAGGTCTGAAGCCAATTTTAAAGTTGTCAGCAGTAAATTTTCTTATATGCTACGGATAGGCGTTAAATACGCTCTTAATTGTTGGCTGTAAGAAACACAAAAAGAAAGACGTTATATTGTCTGTGAAACATCTTCTGTTCAACTGAGCACCTCCAACTTTATTCTTTTTACTCTTTGATAGCAGGCCAACAGGACTCAATCAAAATCATACACATTTCTATTCCAGTTAACCACACTATTAAATACCTATTTTCTATGTATGTGTGTTTTATGTAATTGTCACAAATTAATTTCAAATTGCAAATAAAATTGAGCATGAAAATGCAATTACCATTACTGGTCAGTGGATTGCAATTGCATAAAAGTTATGAATGCAAATATACGTAATTTGCTCAAAACTTTCAATTAATTAAAGTGAATAGCTACGAAAAGTTTGCAATTCACAAATATTGATCAAAAGCTTTTGGTTGCCAGCATACCGGAGTAAGTGGTTATATATGTATAGCATTAACAACTTGGTTAGCCACAAAGCAAACAAAATGGCTTTTAATCTGACCAATTTAATGAGTAGCTTGACTGAACAACTAAGTAGACAAGGGTTGGACTTCAGTAGTAAAAGGCAGACTCTCGATGAGTACATGGTGCATACGCAATACACAAAACGGAAAGGGGACATATTCTGTGCATTGATGTTTGAATACACTTTAATTATAATTATTATAATATGTCGTTTACATAAATTTGTATTGTATTAAATTAGATTTGAGGTGGAATGAATTTCAAAATTTATATTTTAATTTGCATTCCGCATATGGGATTTCGCATACTATTTTTATATGTTAATGAGAGTTTATTAAATCACTTTTATATTAACAAATTGTAGCAAATGTTTACATTCATTTATTTACATACAGTATCACACAAAGGCCCACACAAATTAAACTATAAATTCTGAGCACAATACTCATGGCCAGTTTGGCAAATCATTAATTCATAAAGCTATAATTTGCTTTAGTCCAGCCAACAGAGCCAGACAACCTTTCGGTCATTTGCACTGTATATTATAAGCAGACAAATAGTCTACACACACACAGAGTTCCATTTACATTTAGCACACAAAGGCATGCCAGAGCAAGGACACACCCCACATCCCGTACACCCCCTACACCCACTACACATCCTACACACACCTACAACACAGTCGTAGTCATTGCACAAAGCAGAGCCAAAAACTTATTTGCGGTTGCCCAGTTTGGCCGAGAAGGTTGAATGTAAATGCAAAATTTTGTTGACATGCCTTGAGCCGTGATATGCAGCCCTCCTGCGAGGGAAGGAGAGATGAGCGAGCTGGTACAGTTCAGTTCAATTCTAGTTCAGTATCCCCACAACTGTGGCTGGGCGTGTAAATGTTTTTGACATATTGTAATGACACAACAAAGGCGCTGCTTGTCCACTGCCTAGGTCTGTGTCTATATTAGTCTCATCTGTGTGTCTCCTATGTCATTGTTCACTGTTGGGTTAACTGTCCAGTCCCAGGCACACCAATGTCAATTGTGGTCGCCAGCTTTGCTGTTAAAGGAGATTATAATTCAGAAAGATGACACCAAAGAGTAGCCAGTGCTAGCTATCTTTTATTTTTGTTTTGTTATAGCTGTACATCCTCAGACCTAATGCATTACAGATAACTTAGTTTATAACTCTGCTCAATAAACTTGTTTACTATGCAAATTGCCAGTTTATTTCTCTTCGTTCCGATCGTTAATGCTTGGCTTTCGCAAAGTTTTATAAAGCAATTTTTTGGCTTTATAACTCTGCAGCTGAGTCATTGCATAGCACTCATTCACCCCTTACTGTGAGTCAGCGAAACTCTTTATAAGACGGTCAGCCCATAGCCTTACGTCTAGAACTGAAATCTGGCTTAAATAAAATATGAATAAAACTACAGAACAAATATGCAGGGTATATGTGAAGTTAGTATATTTAATTCTTACTGGGATACTCCAGCAATAGGTACAATTTATCCTTTTTCCTATTCGCACCCTCATACAGAACTTGTAATTACAATTAATATGGTAAACATTGGACTCTCCATCACAATGCAAATGCGAAACAACAGAGCGAAAGAACAAAAAGTGAAAAAAGGAAATAAAAACAGAAACAGAAACATTGCCCCCAGGCAATAACAAAGCTTATATACAACACAGACCCAAAGCAGACCCACAGCAAACCCCAAGCAGTGCAAGGCAAAATCGAATGGACTATTTAAATCTCGCTCGACATTGCAAAATGTTTCATATTTGTACACAAGGTATAGTGAACAGTGGAGGGGGACAGACAGAGATGGGGCAGAAAGAGGAGGTGCAACTCACAGCAGCAACAACTATCACAAGCAAACAAATGTGGGGTTGCTTCACCTACTAAATATCAAAACCCGACTATGCGGAATGTTAACAATAACAATGAAACAGAGAGCAGCAGCAGCAGTAGCAGCAGTAACAACAACCACAATTGTAATGATGAAATAAAAGTCAAGTTAATACAATAGCTAAAAACCGAACATGAAGACTGGGTGGGAAAAGCATAAAGGAAACACGACTACCCCTATTATAACACGGGCAGTCGGCAGTCGGCGCAATGATTGTTGCTGCTGTTGTACTCGTTAGCGTTACATGAAAGTGCAACTTTTGTAAAGCAGCAGCAGCAGCAACAACAAAAATTGTAATTCACATAGTTATAATAAACATCAGCTTGTTTCACTTTCCCTCAAACTAAAGTTCAGAAAACACTCCTATGTTCTATATAAGGCACCCCCCACTCCACTTTACTCCGATTCGAAATGTTTGTACGTTTGTTTATTTGTTTCTCCGTACTGAGCTCTCGAACTCTGAGCTCAGCTTTTCGGTTTGTAATTCTGTGTGCTTCTGCGACTGCCTCTGACTCTGGCTCTGGCTTGCATGCAGGTTCAAAGTTGTTGGCCCTCCAACCCCACCGCTGGCTAACCACTGAGCTCAGACCTTTCCCGTAGCCCCTAACTGCTGAGCTCAACTGCTCTACTCATGTTCGTTCGTGTTGCCGGCACCAGAGCAGAGCAAAGTGGAGTGAGGGGAGAGGAGAGAGAGCGCCACAGGTGCAAAGTGTAAATGAAGACTGATTGCAGTGCACATGATTTTGTCGACACACACACATTCACACACATACTCACACTCTCTGTTTGTGTTAGAGGCATAAAAAAAGACTGTTAGTGCTGCTGCTGCTGCTGCTGCTGCTGCTGCTCGTTCTTGTTTGCAAAGGGGGTAATTGTGGCTAAGTGCTGGTTTATTGGTTTGGCGAAAGGGCTTAGAGCATGCACACATACTATGTACATACATATACACACCAATTCATGCATGTAAACCGGTCTAAGGTTAAGGGCAAGTTTTTATTTTTGGCCAGCTCCTCGACAACGTGCAATCTCAAACAGTAATATTTGACAATTGGTAGGTTGCCCTCCCGTTAGTTCTTCTAGTTTTATGGGCTTGTCCGAACATGTTTGAACATGCACATTTGTGTAATGTTAGGGCTACACTGACCAACACCTTGGGGTTGTAAAACACATGAGAACTGCACAATAAATTACTCTAGGTGGGCCAAAACCAAAACGCTAGATGCGGCAGAGTCATGCGAATTTGAAAGCATTTTTCTACCACCTCTAGCAAGTCTCTTAACATTATATTTTTAATATGAAGGTAAAAATTATTTTAATTGTAACTCAAGTCCCTTGGCAATCAGTTACATCCAAAGCACTTCACCTGTAGCCTACATACTCACGTGCATTTACTCTCTCATTCAAATACGATGAAAGGGCCAAACTCAGTGCCCAGAGAGCAGAGAGCAGAAGTGTGCAGTTGTCGCTCACTTAAGTTAATACGCAAACCAAATGTCACTCAACATTATCAACGGCAAACGTAATCAGTTAAAACTTTTTTCCCTGCTCTCGGCAGACCGAAACCAGACGGACAGACAGACCGACAGACAAATAGGGGATATGAAATGGAAGGAATGCCATGCCGCTGAAAAGTTGCCAGCATTTTTGTATTCATTCTTATTTTTTTTTTGGACTCTACCGTAGAGAATGATAAATAAAGAACAACTTTGTAAAATACCCTATTACATTTTTATATAGTATTTTTATTATAAATTTATATAGACTTCTTCATTTTAATTTAAGAACTAGAATTTCGATTCTTCAAACCTGTTATCTATATTACTCGAGAGATTTCCATCCTTTAACCTGAAGCATTAAGGTAGGGTATCCAAATGCCTGTCACATGTTTTGTTTAGTAGCATAAAAAAGGTCTAGGGCCCTCTTACCATCGCTCTGCCTAAAAGCATGCAATGTTAGGCCTATATCCACATATACCAAAACACAACTTTTTGTTGGCTAAGCGATGGCAATTTTCCTTTTTTCAACTGCTGAAACTGAAACTGAAAATGTCTAAATTTTTGGACAGGTGAAGAGTTTCATAGTCATGCCGTGTGTGTGTGTCTGTGTGTGTGTGTGTGTGTACGTTGCTTTTGGCTGTAAGTGCTGGCGCATTTTACATATTTCAACAGTTCGCTGGCAACGCCCCAAAAGTAGTCAGCAGAATGTACAGTGTGTGTTAGCCACTTGACAGCCGTTTCAATGCATTAAAAAATTACCTACAAAATTCGCCGAAAAATAAAAACAAACAATGCAGAGACGACAATGACGACAACAAGCGACATGTCAGCTCCCGCCAAACTTTCACATGCGAAATTGTGCATGGTGCCACGCCCACAAACAAGGCAAGCGAAATCAAATCAACGGAATGGCGTGCCGCAATGGAAGGCCGTGACAATGGTAACTCAGCCGGATGTAAAATTTCGCTACTCGCTGGCGACAGCAAAAGGGTTTGCCCGAAACCCAAAAGCAAATGGAGACGAAAGGCAGGCACCAGTCAAGTGCCGAAGGCAGGTTGTTGAGTCTGTGAACCAGGCCGGACTAGTTAACGCAAATTGAAATCGTTGTAGCCGGCGACAGTCAAAAGACGTTTTGGCAGCTTGTTCGTGCATAAATCAAAGTGTAAGCCACAAGTCGGCTAAGGAGGGCCAGAAGCAAGCAGTGGTCACTTGAGAGCTGTAAAGTCACTTTGGCAGTTACAACGGCAATTAAAAAGGCTTAGGCCGAGGTCTTAGCATTTAAGTACGGGTGCTATAGGAACCTAGTTTGAGGTCATATGTATCTAAGTCAGCTCTAAGCACTTAAGTTGAAAATAATAGTAGCATGTTAAAAGAGTTTGCAATTTCTTGGTCAAGTTTAAAGTCGCAACATATTAATGAATTCCTTCACGTGCGATTAGTCGCATTTCGCATTTCGCAATTCTAATTTTCGATTTTCTTATTCTATGCTCAATATACCCAGGATGTATTGTAGTATCGCCCTCTTTGTATATATGTATATCAAGTTATTCATTTCATTATCTTTAGCCAGCACTTCACGTACTCAGCCAAACTTTCATATCTCAATGCCTTTTAAAGTATGGTAATTCTCTTTGGCAAAACTTTTGGATACCACCACCGACATGCACGCCCATCCTCTCCGCTATGTCCCTCAGCCTATCGCCCCCAGGCAACGGCTGTCACACACGTCGTATGAGTTATATGCCTTTGCCGCCGCACACATATGCAGTGCATGCAGCTGCCTCGTGCAGCTAACTTTCGCATCCTTATCTGCCATAGACTGCACTCCAGGCCATGAAGCTAGTATGATTTAAGCGCAAACTTCTGCTGCATGACTTGGCCTTGTGTTGCAGCTGCTGTCGCTACGGCTGCTGCTGCTGTTGCTACCGTTACAACTTCTACTTACCACCAGGAACTTCTACAATTAACTATGTTTTAATTGGCCCAGTGTGTAGCACTCTGGTGTGGTAATTTATTTACAATTTTTACGCTCATTTGGCTGACTCTGACAGGGAAAAAAGCGAAAAGAGTGCGAAACCACACTACAGTAGAGGTAGCCACATGACGGACAGCTATTGAGTCAGCTCATTGAGTCTCCCGCTGCTGCTGCATTACGCATGCACTTTGCTCAACACTTCTCTTCATTTTCCGCTATACGCTTTTCCTCCTGTCCATCGGTCCGACCGTCCGTCCGTCTGTGTATTTGTCTGTCCCGCTATATGTGTTTGTTTAAATATTCATGGCGAATTCCAATTGCATTTGCGCTTAAATTGGCAATGCCCACAACAGAACCAGCTACTACCTCACGTTGGTGTTTCTTTTTCCTCCGTTTTACCGTTCCTCATCCTACTCCTCCTCCTCGTCCTACTCTTGGCACTCTGTTTGCTGTGGTCAGACTCAATTTGGTCGAGATACCTGATCGTTTGTGGTGCGTTTGTTCGCTCGATAGACATATTTGCTTAAACGATTTAAAATGGGCAACAAGTAAAGCTTATCTGTTATATCTGTTATAATATTGCGCATTTTTAGAGAAAAGATACTCAAAATGACGAAAGTGAGTAATTTGCACTTAAAAATAAATATTTTTAACAAATTGTGAAATCAATTTAGACTTTTAATATAACATTCGTCAACAGCAATGCAGACCAATTAAGGTATTACATACACACATAACATAACATATGTAGCCAAACCCAAGCGTTAGCCCCAAATGACATTAATTTGCATTCATATTTCATGCTGGCTGCTCCGCCAAATCTAATGCTATTAAACCATATCGATGAAGTTGAGACCAACCTAGCTGCCAGCTTGGCAGCTCGTGGCCTGGTTCACAGATCGTAAATTATAACCAAGGCAATCGGGAGTAAGTCCGCTGACTCCAATTGCCATGCAACTCAGTCTCAGCTTTTGTCTGGGCGAAGGCAAAAAGAGATTTATGTCTTTAGTGCACTCTGTGTGCAACATCAATAAATGTAGTACTACGCTTCGTATGCGCAATATTTTAATTATGCAAGCAATTGAAAAATTGACACACACATACACACACACATGTCAATGTCCTTAATATGGCAGCTGGCTGTGGGGGTAGGTGGAAGTGGGCGTGAAACGAGTTCAATGGGCAAAGCGAGTCGACTTTTGCACCCATTGCCTGCATTTTCATTTCCTTCAATCTGCTTTACCCGAGTGTATTCTCTTCAACGTATTAATGTACATGTTTGTGTGTGTGTGACAGTATATTTGTATATATAAATGTGGACGCGCTTAATGAGCTCGTGTCATCAGCATAAGCGAGGGTATATGTTGGCTTTTTAATCCGTTAAGTGTCTTGATTTAATGTCACAATCTCATAGCAAAACAGCAATTACTGTAGTTTTCAAGAGAACTAGTAATCACTTAACTATCTTTTAGCTAAATGAAAAATGGAACGTGAAGTTTATCAATCAATTCCTGTTTTTCCAAAAATATTTTATATTATTTATTCTTGATCAGGACGATAAGCTGAGTCGATATAGCCCTGTCTGTCTGTCCGTCTGTCCGTCTGTCCGTCTGTCCGTCTGTCTGTATGAACACCTAGATCTCGCAAACTAAAAGAGTCTTTGGACTGAATTCTATTTATGGTAGGTTGGTGTAATGCATAGGCAGATCAAGTTTATCGGGCAAGCTCCGGGTTTCACTTCTACTTTTAAGTGGTCCGTAAAATTTTAATATTCCGGTTTTCACTTCCACTTATTTTATGTGAATTGAATTCACTGAAATTTTAGGCAGTAAATGGAACAGTAAGTCGCAGCAGAGGCGTGAATAAAAAGTAAAAAAAAACATCCACGATATTTTTTTATATATTTATTTATCTTTTAAAATTAATTTGCCAAACTCTGTATGAATAACAGTAAGTGTGTATGTATATATGTATGTGTGTATGTATATGCTGCTACTGCTATAGACGCCCAGGGCAAACCAAAGTACAGGGTCTCCTACTGTCGGTTGAATCCGACTGTAGCTTTCCGAGTTTTTCTTTGTTAATGGTTTATTTAATATAAAGTTCCATATAAATAAATATAGGTCCCTGGGACCTATAAAGACAATAGAAGACTCAATAAATAGAGGGGTAAAAAAGCAGTTAGTTAAAAAAAAAACAGAATATTTGTAGACATAGATAGATAATAGAGATAAAATAGCTGACATACAGGGAAAGGGAGTTTTTATCATCCCACCGAAAAACGGAGAGCAAAATGTCCTCGCCCAATGTAAAGTTGAAACACAGGATCCATTTTTAAGGGCCTACTTATAGTAAAAACGTTTTCATTATAAGTATCGTTTAGTTGTTTTGACCAACGCAGTATGAATCCGAGTAAACCCATAGCGACAATCAAAGACGAATTAATATGAACTATTTAGACATCCAAGCATAATCGAACGTCTAGCTGAGCACCCGTGATCCGAACACAGTCAAGTGCGAACAGCATGTTCAAGCAAGCTTTATTCGCTCACCAACATAAACAATTACGAACGGCCAATTCGTTTTAGGCTTGAGCACAGGCTCGTAATGGTAATAAAATTGAGCGATTGATTAACTGATTGAGCGCACAGTTGCAGCTCTCCGGTACATACCAGTACTTTTATATGTACACATAAGCTGTACACCTTAAAATATTATTTCACAGAAGTCAGAAAATAGCTTCGCATTGGGTTTACTTAAGGTCTTGAGCACATGAGCCACAATTGTATGCAGCAACTGTTTCTGCTGTCGCTCGTAAAGTGAATGTCTATCTGGCAGACAGACAAGCCGGACACACACTTGCTGGTGTGTGTACATAAGTGTATATATATTGATTAAATGAAGATGACAACAATGATTGACATCGTTGACTTAAGTCATTACAAATTGTATGCAAGCTGCTGTTTCAACTGCAGCAGCAGCAACAGCTGCAGACGACGCAAATAATTCCATACGCATTTATGCCTCAGTACGTATGATTGTGGGTGCCTGTGGGTGTATATGTGCACCAAGTGCAAATAGTGTAAGGCGCTTAATTTGTTTACTCTTTGCTGCAACAGCAGCAGAAATTCTCTGCAATCCTTGCCATCAATTTTTGCTGGCAAATTAATTACGTTGAAATTAAATAAAATACACATTTGAGTACAAAATCGCTAACACACACACTCTCACACACAGAATTTATCACACAATAAATTACAACAAATAATTGCCAACTCAGCAGCAAGTAATTTATGTGACACGCAATTTGTTTTTATTATTGCACTTTTCGTTATATTGTAAAACTTTGGCTTCTTTTTATGCTTTTTATGGACGACAACTTATTGAATCGAACTGTGACATCTGAACAGATTAGAAGATTGCGTTTTACTTGAGCGTAATCTAAAAAACTCGGAAAGCTACAGTCGGATGCAACCGACAGTAGGAGACCCTGTACTTTCCTCTCCACACACACACGCTAACAGACACTCACACATGCAAACATATCGTAAAGTTACAAGCAACCACATATACGCTCGTGCTGCTCCCCCCTTACCTAGTACAGGGAATTGAATCTTGAATATCTCCGGTGTTACTTATCCGATTGGGCCACAATTCACAGCACGGATTAAGGTTGCTATATGCTCATTGAATACTAAAGCACAAGTTTGTATCTTTTGTGGCGGTGGTAGTTTTTCGCGGTTTGTGGGGGTGGGGTTGGGGGTGGGGGCGGGTGTTAGTAATAAAAATTTAACATAAACCTGATCTGCTTGCACTATAGGGCCATCCAACTGCCAAATATGTATGATGTCTCTAGCTCTTACAGTTTCCGAGACTTAGGTGTTCATACAGACGGTCAGACGGGCAGACGGACGAACGAACATGCAGAAAGACGGATATGGCTATATCGACTCAGCTCGCCGTCCTGATCAAGAATATATACACTTTGTGGGGTCTGCCACGCCTCTTCTTCGTAAATTTCTGAGTTGCACAATCTAAATAGACCCTTTTGTACTTTTTTAAAGTACAGGGTCTAAAAACATGCGGACCATAATCAGGAATATTTAGCTAAAGGCAATAGTCTCAATAGAATAAAATCTTGATGTATGAATGTAGACATTGGATAGTGACTACGCATATCGAACACAAATTGTCCCCACTGTGATTAGACAACTGTTCTCTCAAGAATGTGTAAAGAAGTAATAAATAAGTGCCTCTCATTTGTAAGTAAACTAATCCAAATTATGTACAATAAATTTTAAGCGCATTCAATATCAATGGATTTCTATTTGTTGTTGTCATGGCTAATCACAAAACGAAGAATACACTTTAAAAGTTCCCACAAAATGTCAAATGACAATGGAAGGTCAAAGCCTGTCATACAAAATCACACACACAAGTAGACTCGCTCAAAAGAGCATAAAAATAACTGACTGTGGAGATACTTAAAAAAATACAAATTTACAAGTATATATAAATAAGAACTACAACAAAGAAAGCAAAGCAAAAGCGCAGCCAGAACCTAAGCCAAGTAACAGACTAAGCGCTCTAAACGTATCAAAATAAAAAGAAAAAGCAATAACAAGAAGAAGAACCCAAGCAAAAATATCAAAGTACAAGGATGACAGGCCACTAATAGAGGCCATGCCAAGGTCCAAGGGATATCTGCTTGGTCAGTTGCCGCTACTGGGCACTGTTGTCTGAAAAAAATACAAATAGTGATGTATAATAGAAAATATTCTGTGTATGTGAATATCTATAAAATGTAAAAGCTTTTGCCTGATTTAAGAGCATTAACTTAATAATATCAGTAGAAACGACTAAAGCGATACTCAAATTAGATACAAACACCTAGCAAAGGTAAATTGTAGAGCTGATTAAACGACAATGTGAGTCTCAGACTTTATTATATTAAAATTCATGGCACGTATGTTGCCAGATACGAGATACGAGATACAAGGGACAAGTGTTGCGTTTTGTATCCTACTCTCCGAGTTACTCTTACTCCCTCTCGTCAAGAATAAAAACGTCACCCATAGACGCTTATTAAACAGATTCTATTGATTTTCTTTACGTTGCTCCCACGTACATAAATGCTTTTGTATCTGTAAGATGCTTTGGCAGTTTAAGCGATAAACACGAGTGCGATGATGTTAGTTTGCTATGCTAGAGAATAGACACATGCTTCTCCCGTATACCCATACCACACGGCGTGTGCGCAACGTTCTGATACTTTTTGTTTATCACGCATACGCCCCATTCGGTGGCTGTTAAACTTGTTTATGCTGTGACGTGAGCCAATATATTTTATGTTGAAGCCAATCAAAATGTCTCATAAATCTTATCATAATCTTAAAGAATGGAAATCGTTTTTAAAATAAATGCAATTTGAATTCAATAAGCAAAAACAGATTCTGCATAATATGCAGTTATATGAACTCAAAATGAAATATTCGTATATTGAAAGGCCAATAGATTCTTTTTTCTGAATTGTGATAAAAAATAAGGAATTGAAAATACAAAACAATGTACATTTCACTTAAATTTGTGTATCCTATCAGAGTAGTTGTTTCTTAAAAAGATAATATTAAAATGCTAAAGCAAAGAACCGATTGTTAAAAGATAAACAGCAAGAAAGCAAAAATATTATAAGAGCATGTAAGCTTGGAATGGAAAGCAAAAAAAAATGGAGTTCGAAATGGGAGTTGAAATACAGTCGCACACTATTCCCCTGAGTATAAACATAAACATGTTGGTTATTGTCTGCACGTTAAAGCAATGGCATCAGGTTCATCTACAGCAACCACCTTTCCTCTATCCTTTCTTGGTGGTGCTGGTGTGGCTTCATTCCTTCAATTTGCCAACCTTTCAATCAACAGCCGAGGAACAGCCTTTCGCCATTTGCCATTCGAGAATTGCAGGACCAACAAACAATCAGTTATACCCGAAAGCTTAATCGATTTTCAGCAGGTAACTTTATCCGCAGGGCCGGCTCGGTTTAATATGGAAAAATGTTTTCCCAGCCCGCAACAAGCAAAATCTTTTGTCAAACACACACACACACGCACACAATACATACGCACACACACATACACATATAAATACTGGGTGTATTCAGCAGGCATTAAAAAAGTAATTTGTTATTGTTTTCTTTTTTTTAACCACCCGAGGATATCATTGTAACGAATTTTCAATATGCGCACAATGTCAGTGGCAAGTATTTAAGAGTGATTGTTGTTTGGCTCAGTGTTTCTGCCCCTCCTGGTTTTGCATTGGTTTCAATTTACTCACATGAGTATTTTTAACTTTCATAAAAAGCATATGAAGTGCAGAGTGATGTTTGTTCTGCAGCATTAAAATATAAACTTCTGATTAATTATGATTTACATAAAATAAAAAAAGCTTAAAGTAAGAAATTGTCTACAAAAATTAAAAAATAAATTATATTTACTAAAAATCATATTTAATAATAACATTTTATATTAAAGATGAAGATTCGTATTTAAAAAGGAAGATTCGATAAATGAAACATAATTAAAACAAAACTAATAAAATTTTACTATATAAATTGCAAATTGTAAAATGAATTTTAAAAATTACATTTTATTTGTAATTAAATAAAGAGCATTCAGTTGTAATGCTTAAACGAAATGTTTTTGCTCAAATATTAATTCTCATTTTTGGGAACAACTTTTGGTCTCAATGGCAGACAGGAATAAGATACAAAATAAATATATACAAACTGTGAAAAAAAAGGAAATTTTCTTTTCTTATTTATTTGCTTTTCATTACACTTGTCATTTGAACTGTAAGCAAGTTGTATTCATTTAAACTGCCCTCCAAATAAAAGGCACGAATTCACCAAGAACATGACATTTTGCACTATTCGTATATCGATAAATAATAATGATGCTGCTTTTGTATGATCTCGTCCACCTTATGCACACTCTATTGCGAAAACTATAAACAAACTTTATCTACTTATGTAAAACACAACCCTAGTAAAGAATTAAAAGACCCTTTTGTACTTTTTTAAAGTACAGGGTCTAAACATATAGTTTGCGAGACTATTCACTTTTTGGGGTCTTCAACACTTTATTCTTTCACACATTTATTTTAAATGCAGAGTCTAAGATATACAATGTACATATATAATAAATATATCGTTATACAATAAACAGTTAACTTGTAGACTCGACAATAGTAATCTGTAAGTCTTAGAGCAAAACCTTTCACTAATCCACTGTTGCTCTTTTGCTGTCTGTCTGTGGATTCTAGCATAAAACTCGCTGTTCAATTTGGAGGACGATCCTAATTAGAGAGGAATCATAAAAGTGGAAAGAGCAATGTGTCTTATGTTATTTTACCAAGGAATTTGCTGTTATCAAAATTGCGCACACATGACATAAGAACTAAGAATAAGAAATAAAAGATACAAGGATGGGCAATAGAAACGAAGTGACACGCTATGAGAGAAAAACATAAAAGTCAGCCTCCTTTCACTCCTGACACGCATTAAACTAAACAGCATAAGCAACCATGTTTTCCAGGAGGATGATAGAAAAGTTGCGTCTTATGCATCATCATTACTCGACCTGCACAGTGGCGTACTGGCTTCCGTTCTTGGTGCTACGCCTCAATTTGAAAATGAGCGTGTAATTAGTAATTCAAAGAGTGAAGGAAGACAGACAAACCCAGCTCAGACGGAGAGAAAATATTCGCTTGCAGTGCAGAAGTCACGACTATGTCGCACAGGAAATGTGCACACGCAAAAGAAAATTGCAAATGAAAATGAAATAAAATGGCGCAAATATAAATAAACGCTTAGGGCGTGGGGAGCAAGGAGACACCCATACAGACTCGTTGCCTACTGGGCGTGTTTTATACTCTTCCGCCTCAAAGTCTCAACAATGAGCAACATAAAAAGTTATGCATAAAAATCTTTTGCTCCTGCTACTTTTTCGCTTGCATTTCCGTTACAAGGAAAACTGAATTTGCATGTGACATTTGTGGCTGAAGCGGAAACGTCAGCAAGGGAAGAAAGAGCTAAAGAGTAGCCGCGTAGTTTCCGTCAGCTACGTGAATTAAAGACCAGTCAACAAAAAACTAAAACTTTTCATTTTAGAACCCCAGGAACTAAATGCTAAATGAGCTATATGAGGTTTGGGCTGCAGACGCTAACATGTAATACAATTTCAGAAACAAAGCTAATCTTAACATATATAAAAATATTTCATAATTATTTAAATAAATAATTCTTCATATTATCCTATATTCACAAATCTATACAAAATATTTTCACCTCTTAAAAAATCTTCAGCAATCAGTATAATGAAATATTTGTTATGCAATTTAAAAGGCAAACTTACCAAATCAAATGATGAAATACGTATTCAAAATTGATTTTTTTTGTTTTATGCAAAATTTGTGTCAGCATTCATTGGGGAAATTATTTGAACAATCCGAATTTAAAATTCTATTAATGGAAAATAGTTATACCGTATTTGCTATTCTAATAAAGCTATAGCAACTTTGTTATTCGCGCAGCACTCTACTGAATTTACTTTAAATATTATTGCATCTATTTCTATTTTATTTTATATTTACTTGTTTACTTCCGCTTATACAGTGTGGGTCATTAAATACTTGTGTATGTTCGATCAAATTTAATACTGGGTAATATATGATTTTATTACGCTTTTTGTTTACATAATATTCAAATTTTAACACAGGGCATTAGGCACTACATTTATTCCTGATTTTTTTATGAAGTTGAAAACAATTTTCCAAAATATTTAAACTATTTCGAACCGTTACAAAGGATTTTATGAAAATGCTTGGATTATATTTTATGTAGTTGTTATTTTTTAAAGTTGATTAAGGGACGACGTCGTTGAAAGTGTATTTATAGTAATCGATAATATGTATTTATTTTACACAGTTTATGCTAAACTGCGCTGTAAGGACATAAGACTAATTTAGAAGAAAATAGTGTTGCAAAACAAAAATATTAAAAACAATTTCGATTATAAGTTTTGCACTAGTTATTAACTAGCACCTTATTGCACTACTTGGGCATATATCTTAGTTTGTGAAATACTGTGTCTATCAGTCAACCACAATTTTATAATTATATATATAAACGTAAAAAAAATAAACAAGCAACTAGCAGTAGAAAAAAACATTAATTTTCATTAACCAGTATTAGCACGTATACGCGATGTGGAACGCTTGATAATTATGAGCTTTAAACATGAATAGCGAAAAAATTGTAGATTCCTTCTCGCACGGTTTATAAGTATATGTTGAAAGCGAAAATGATACTAAAAGCAAGCCATGAGTAAAAGAAATAAGTCCAGTGGAAGAAGATAAAGCAGTGGCAGCATCCTGTCAATAGCTCGGCGAAACTGACGAAAGACAAAAACAAAACACAAGCAAAAGCGCAGGAAAAGCTAAAGTGCTCACACTTTTGACTTTCGTATATACGCTTTATATGTATGTATGTATTTAGATGTTTGTCGCTATGTATATGTCAGAGCACATTACCTGAGTGTCTGAGTCAAGGCGACAAAACAGAAAGTCAGCTGTGTGAATTGTAGGCGAAAATACAAGTGGAGAAAAGCACAACAAAAACGAGTGAGTTTCAGACGATGATGATGAATCTTGACTGGGCCAAGAGGCGCTTATTCGCCAACAAAAAGCGCCATTTAAGCCAAGAGAAACTGCTTTAAAAAATATTGTAGCTTTTATATAAAATTCGGTTTAACTTGAAAATTTATTAAGTACCAAACATATAACACTCAATCAATACATCTATTGACCGTTTGCTTATAATACAATCTTGGAATTTAACAAGTAATTTTTGTTAATTCAAGAATTTAATAAAACACATATCTAATTTCATCAAATATAATTCAACACAACATCGCACACACTCTTTCAGATTAACACACAACATAAAAATAAACAAACATTCAATTGCATTGCTCATACGACGCGTCGTATGGGTCAAAGGCGGAGAAATAAAGTTTTTACTGCCTACTCGGCTGACGGCACTCGGGAAACAATTTCACTTTCTCGTACCGCTGGATTCCAGAACGTCTTTTTGGCAGTTTAACCTTAATGCTGTATTTATGTGCTTTTTATTTGAGTTTAGTTTTGTTTCTTGAATTGTTAATGCTTTACACTCTACAAAAGAGGCAGTAAAAACAATCTTTAACTAATACATATGTATATATAAAAAAAAGTATTTAAAAATTGAATATGGAATTATAAGCTTTTGTATATATATATATATATATACAAACTCTAGTAAGGTTGTTTTCCGTCACTCATATGAGCACACACTACTATAGCATGCTCGCCTGTATTTATTTGCTCTGTAACAGCGTCAACATGCTGTCTTTGATGTTATTTTAACTTTTACGCTTTATTGAGTCGCACAAGTCAGCGAGAAAAACGCCTAGAGATATAACACAAACACACCCAAATACTGACAGTCAGACATAGAGCAATGGAGACTGCTGCTTAATACCGCCCTCATTGCTAACTACCAATGCCAAGACCTTCTTTACTACATAAATACACATGGATATAATGTATTTGTTTGTTTGTATGTGTAGTTTATATCTCTCTGATGCATTGCCTCTCATCATCGCAACTACTTCCACAGCCTCAGTCTGCCTCTTGGGTTCAGTCTATTCTCTATGTATTCCTATGCTACCCTACGTATAAATTAAATAAATGTAGGTGAAAATATACATAAATAACGGCCACATGCGCTGTATTGTTATAAAGTGTGTGTGTGTATTTGTCCAAATTATAAAACAGACAAAATCTCTTTCCGTCTTACCAACAAATATGTCAGAATATGTAAATTTCTTTAGCTGTTAGTTGTTAAATTTCAATGTGCAGTAAGAAATACATTAAATTATTTATATATTCACTTATATATTTAATTTTATACAAAAAAATAAAAATAAAATAACTAATTAAAATAGTCAGTCGTATATACATATTCATGCAAATTTTCACTGACGTACAATTCACAGCATAGATAGAGAATGCCATATGCTCATTGTAGGCCTTTTTCCACAGAGAAACATTCGGCACTTGTTTTGCCTAAAAAGTCCATAAGGTATATTCAAAAGTCTATCGGTAGCAATGTACTATTCGAATGGTATTCGCCCAGAAGTTATTCAGTATTTTTAAGGCGAACATGCGATGTATTTCGATGGTTTCACCTCCATATCCAGCTGTTTGGCCAATGGTAATAAGAGCATAAATGGCGCGCCAATTATAATTTTTGAGTTAAAGATTTAAAAATGTTTTTTTAAACGAGTAAACAAAGGAATCAACCAATATTCAACCAAATTAAATTTGATATTGCATTTCTGTTGTTCTTTCTTTAACTTCATAATTTTAATTAGTTTTAACCTATACAAAAAATATTTGTGACAAGCGAAACAACTCATTTTTTCGGTCCGAATGAATACTGTGAATTTGAATATGCATTGAATGTACCGAATGTGACTGCCTGTGAAAAAATGCTGCTGTGGCTTTTTGTGGTAAGAGACGGGCGGGGGAAGTATCAAAAATCGAAAACAGGCTTTTCTAGCGCCATAGGGGAATCCATTTGCCAAAATTGCGAGATCTAGAGGTTTATTTAGGAGGACAGACGCATCAATTCAGCTTGTCATCTTGATCAAGAATACACATACTTTCTGGGGTTGCTACACCTCCTTCTGCCGGTTACATTCAATTCTCAGTTGCACACACTTAATAGACCCTCTTGCACTTTTTTAAAGTACAGAGTCTTAAATTGAGTGCTATCGTCTAGGTCCATCGGCTCGACAAGTAATTATCTTGTTTATGAACTTGATAACAACAAATAGCGCAGCTGACCGTTTTGCGCTCCTTTTCCTTTATTTTAAATGAATAATAGCAATAGTTTTCCTTCAAAATTGGAAAATTAATTTCCGTATTATTAAACATTTTTTCAAATTCGTTAATTTGCTTTTCAAAATCGGCAGCTGCATTAATAAGCAAATTACAGCAGTGTTTTAAGTACACGCTCTCTGCTTCGTCTTGACTCCCTGCGGCTGTGATGAGACATAAAGATGAACATATTTGCATACATATATATGTACATACGTACATATATGCATGTACTATGTATGCCGGGGCATAAATATATTGAGCGCAATTTATGTGTGCATGTATTAAAAAAAACTTTCTTGTATTTTAAATATTTTCTTCTGCTTCTTTGCGCATCGCCTGCACTTGTCACACGTTGTGTCCTGTTTTAGTCTATGTGTGCATGTGAGATTATTTACATATCTATGTACATGTGGGTTTGTATAACTGTGCGTGTGTGGCTTTGCCCTCGATGCAAATGCAAAAAAGCGCAAGCGAGATATGTATGTAAAACAAGTACAAAAACAAAACTGACGAAGAGATGAGCAAAACAAAGAGGGAGGCGGGGCAGAGGCGCTTTGCCACTGGCAGCTCAAGACATCTCGGAGGCTAGTCAAATAGAGAATGAGGAAGACGGGGGTGTTCTGCCACTTGTCAAGGCAGTATGTTATCGTCGCTCATCTAAGCTGTGTGCTTCCTGAGGGACGCCGGGAGTTTCTCCATCCCCGCAAAGTGTTTTTGTCGTAAATTTAAATTCTAAACTAGTTTAGCAGCTATAGGCAATTTTTGATGCTGCGGCAGCAACCGCATGCAACAAAAACAAAGAAGCAGAGACTATATCTAAACTTAATATAGAACGTGCAGTCTGCATCCTATGATATTTATATTTCTGTAGATAACTGACTTGGCGCTCGTTTAAACAGCAAATAAAACAAATGAAAGCTAATACTCTAATCTTATTTTATATATCTGATTCCAAGCTAGTTTTTTACGCCAATATTATTTATTGGTATTGTGGGGCTTTTTAAGACTGTTACAAATTTCTGCCCACACCAAACCCACCCTGCCAACGCATAGTTTGTGCAAAATTAATTAAAGGAATGGTAAAAAATTAATGCATACTGAAGGCAAAACTTTTTAAAGCACTCTCAAATACTGTTGCCGTCTAAGTTGTAGAAAAAATCAATAACAAAGCGAAACCAACCAAACTTAAGACAATGAAGTGGTCCAACTCAAGTGAAACGAGCCATATTATTATTAAAGCAAACTTTTGAACGAAGGCTAAGTTCAAAAAGTTTAGACAACTAAGCGAATCTTTAAATTTTCCAACAGGCATACATAAAATATACTCTGAGATAAGCCAGCCGATAACCACAAAGGTTAATGAACCCAAATGTGCGGACCAAAGCAGAGATACCCAGAGGCAGCAGATAACAGAGGAAAAAACAGCCGCCAGCATCAGGGCAAATGGAGCGACTGCAGCGACTTACTCAGCAGTGGGTGTCAACAATTGCACAGCTGGACACACACATACACATACTGAAGTAGAAGAAATAACAGTTGTAGCAGCTAAAAGAAACACACACTCACACTTAATATATAGTACGAAGAGAATAGGGCATAAAGCAAACTATTGTTGGGATAAACTTTATAGAGCAGTGGAAAAATGTCAGCAGGAGAAGTGAAATAAAGCAAAACCTTTAAAACACAAATTTCGTTTCTTGTTTATATAATCTGGGCAATGTGCGTGGTAACGTACAACAGTGCGTATGTGCAACACATCTAACAAGTGTCAACTCTCATAAAACGAGGTTGTTGGATAATCGAAGATTATAAATGGTTATTAACAATTTGGAAAAATGCGATATTCATGTTCCGTAGCTTTAAAGACGTTAGAAGATATTTTGAACATACAAAATACATTTATTTTAATTTTAAGCTTATATTGCAAATCAAACAAAATTTCAATTCAAACTCCCAACTTTAGTAAACACTTGTTATTTACATTTGTATTGTAAAATTGATGAAAACCGATTATTTATTGTTAAACTTTCGTACACTTAAATCATAGACACGCACCGATGAAACTAAAACTTTTAATTTTATTGAATAATTCACTGGATTTTTTAATTATTTTTGTAATACAAATATTTATTTATCAGTTGGTTATTTTGCATAGAGGAAACGTTGCTTATTACTTCTAAGCGTAACGTAACGTAAAGGAACGTAACGTAACACGAACGACAACCAGAGACGACGAAAAAACAGCGACGTAAAGACGTACAGACAGGCGACGACGATATATAGAACGACGCGTAGTGCAAACAACGGGAAAATGTTTACAAAGCGGCTACTGCCACACAACTGAGGCGCCAGGATGCAATTGGTATCGTGACAAAGCGGCAGCGGATCAAAATGGAATTGAAACACCGAAACAACCGGAACGACTGGAACACATGTGCGCGCACACCAAACACAGCTCCTGAGAGAGCAAGCTCGAAAGAGACAACCAGCGAACGGGACAGCAACATTGGAGATGAATCGGAATTGAAATTCTGCGGGCTAACTAACCTATCACAAGAATGACGGGGCGAAACACGACTAAAGGAATTAGGCATAATTAAATAAGTAAATGAAAGCAACCCAAGTAATTAAATTAATTGTAACTCTCTTCTGCTTATTTTAAATTTTAATTTTTATGCCTTATTACTGTTTTAACTAATTACAAAATGGCGCCTGCGCCGGTATAAGGCCTAAGTCAAAATAGGCCTAGGCGAATCAACACTAAGCAAAGTGCAGCAAAAAGAATTGCCAACTGAACGTAGTTGAATCATTGCCAAAAACACGACAACGACAGGAAGACGAAGACAAAACAAACGAAGCAAGTCAAAAGCGAATAAGCAACAACAAAAACAAATGAAAGCAAAAGCACGTGGCAACTCACTTGCCGGCATGTTTAGCTCTCTGCTTATGGGCGGTGGGAAAGAGTATGCGTGTGAGTAGCAAAGTATAGGTGTCAGAGTGTGTGTGTGCCTGTGGGAGTACAAGGATATTATAACTTTGGTTGCATTTAGCAATTTAAAAAATGACCCAGCCTTGTTCGACTGATTAACACTTTACAAAGCTTGAGAAAGAATTACACAAATAATTAACAATAATATTATATTTAACACCATTTTTTTTAATTTATTACTAGTACATTCGAAAGATGTGCAAAAATACAAGTGAAAATGTGATGGAAAAAATGTGGTAAAAAAAAATATTCTAATTACTTATTTCCAGTGAAACACTTAGAGGGTGCCACTCATTAATTCGTTATACTGTTTATTTTCCCTCTAACCACGAAAAGCCACAGCAACCACAATTAAAAAACTTTTAAAGATGCAAACTGCGATTAAGCCAACAAAAAGTTTATGGCTAACTTCATCTATGCTGTGCAGCCCAATAAGAAAATAAAAACCACTCAATTTGCTGCGCAAAGCGGTATAGACAAATTTCGTGAACTTTTATGGAATCTAAAGCTTTATTAAGATGCTGAGTACAGGGAGTCCTACAATCTATATATGTACATATGTATCATCATAATAAGTAGATTAAAGTAAGTGTGTGCAGGGGCTTTTAATTACATTGTAACATTAACTTTTTTAACTTCTATGTAGTAATTGCTTTAAATGCTTTCTAAAATTAATCAAATACCTTTCTATTCAATATAATTTTAACTAATTATTTCCATAAACATTCATCAATTAAGCAACCAAAAAATTATATTAGGTAGCGATAATAATAAAAATACAAATAAAAATCAAGAGTATTAATCAATTTCAGTCGACTTATGAGCTTTCGTAGGTTGATAAATGATAAGAATTATCAACGTGAGGTTAGCAGAACTTTCAAAGGAGTGGATGTGTGAAGATGTTTAATAAATTTTTGTATCTACGTTTAAATAACATTAACATTTTTGTTTAATCTTTTTGCTAAAAATTTCATATCATGATTAGCAGCCAAATGCAAAAGCTTCAACCAGCCAGGCAACACGTCGAGTGAGTAACATACATATATGACACTTGTCACGTGACGCCATAACACATCATTTTACCTTCTGACAAGCCCGGCATGGGAGAAAGGTGAACACGAAAGCAAATAGCATAAGTAATGACAACAAGCCAAGGCAAACCAAGGCAGGTAGGCAAAATAAGACATTTTGTGATAAGCGCACAGGATAACAAGTTGAACGTGACGAGCATGTGAAAAGCAAAATGAAAACAAAACAAAAAAAAACATATAAAAAGTGCTATATCAACTCGTTGCCGTGTTATAAACAATGGCAGCCAAGCCACAACAGCACACGGACACGGACACACACACTCATGTGGAAAAAAATAGAGTCAGAAAAGCAAAACATTAAAAAGGAAAATATATCAGACAAGAGAGAGTAAGCGAGGTAGTGAGATAATTTTATATGTTGTTGATAACGCGAATGTCAAGCATGAAAAAAGGGTTATCTTCTATTGCTTTTATAACCTTTCTGCAGCTCAACTTTCGCTTTTCATGACTTCATTTTTAGTCAGCGTCTCGTCACTGTAAAATGGCGAAATAGTAGTCAGAAACACAGAACGCAAAGCAAGCAAAAATATAGCATTCAAAACAAGAGGAAAGTAGAATACGAGAGGAAAATTCTCTTTTGTCGGCAGACATAAAAAATGAAAAGTTGCTGTAAAGAATTACAAAAGACACAACATCGCACACAAAGTGTTTGGCAATTTCTCCATTCAGGCTGTTGTGCTTTTTGGGACACATAGCTCTCTGTTTCATGCAAATGCCAAGAGCACAAAACAAAGTGCAAATAATTTTTCATTGCGTTTACGCGTCGTACGCGGAAACGGGGAAAGCTAAACTGAAAGTGAAACCATTTTGAGATGCGCATATTTATATCACGAGAGCTTAAAATACACCAGTAAAGAATGTACTTGCCCTTTTCTTCGCTTTCATGTGTGTATGCACTGCCAGTACTTATGTAAAAGTACTGCTAAGGCTTTGTAAGACTGAAGAAATCTTTAAAGATGGATTGAAACATAGAGTGAAATGCTTATAACTACATTTCATAGACATAGTATGTTTCAGGTCGATAAACCTAACATTTGGAAAAGTAAATCATTTTTAATCATATGCATACACGCACACTCATCTCACTTGATATCATTCAATTTCAATTTCCATTTCATCCTCGCCAATCTAAGCATACTCGACTACATTCATTTTCATACGATGCTATTTACAATCTCAGGCAATTCTGGGTTTAATCTCATAATAACCAGAATACGCGAATGCCATCCACATGAGATATGTACGTGTAAACTCATATGCACGTTTGCACTTTATTAAACCCACAGCAAAACTTTCGTGTCACTTGGCACTGCCAATACTAGAACCAAAAGCATGGAAACTCGTTAACGTTTCTTGAGAGAGGGCAGGATGTGATGTCTGTAACATAACCGCCATTCAACCAATCCAACATATGCTATTTGATTTTCACATTAAACATAAACAAGAATTTCGATAAAAATATGTTTTTTTAAGTCAGAACAAAGTTTTGTTTTAAAACAAAATGTTAGCACATGTTACATTTATATACAAAACGAAAAAAATACTGCCATGCCAATGCTGGTTGTCGGTTGATAACTGATACTGCCTCTGATTGGAAGTATGGGAGTGGCAATGGTCGCAATGTGCGCCACTTGGCAGCTGATAAAAATCAACAACAAACCGCACACCGCAACAATAACATCAGCTGCATTTTGTGTGTAACAAATGACAATGCAAATACAAACATATACATATATGCTATTATGTACACATATGTAAATGGTAATCGCTGAACATGGACAAAGCGGGAAATGATATGGTTTTTTTAATTTACTTGAATACATTAAAACAAAAAAGTCGAAAAGGCTACAGAATATTGATTATCTAATATCTCTGGTGTTTATTGTCCGATTGGGCTGCAAATACAGTCTGACATCAGTTACCTAAAACTAAGGCTGCTGTGCCAGCTAAGAGAATGTATTTGCGAATTATTGGAGGAGGATAATCAATAGCACTTCCGTGCAAGCTATACGGCCTTCACTCGGCGTTTCCAGACCCATTCCCATATATGTTAAAAATAATACTTTAAGAATTTGTTTGACTTAAAGTTATTTGATTTAATAATTGAATTTTCTTTATGAGAAAGCATAAAAGAACGCAACAAAATTCAAAAATATAATGAAAATTTTAAATTAAATATAACCTAATATATTATCTACAAATTTTAACTAATGGGTTTTTACAATGACAGCTACTGTTATTGTAAGGTTGTGACGTCACATTGATATTCAAAATTAAGTTTAGCGGGCTCGGCGTCAAAAGCTTTATTGAGAGTTCTTAATTGAAAAATGAAAAGGCTTGGCTGGCCAGATAGCGCTATTTCGGATGTTGCCAAACATCCTCATCAGTGACCTTTAGAATTGTTATTGTCAAACTGTCTGTACATGTGCGTTAGTCTACAGTGGGATTCGCACACAGAACCCTCGGATTGTGCAAATTTTAAATTAAATATAACATATTATCTAAAAATAAAACTATTAGTTTTCCCTAATTTAGAAATAAACATTTTAATGAGCATAGAATATTATAAGACCCTGTACTTTAAAAAAGTACAAAAGGCTCTCTTAAGATTGTGCTATTAAGAAATGTATGTAACAGGCAGAAGGAGGCGTGGCAGACCCCACAAGTATATATAGTCTTTATCAGGACGACGAGCTGAGTCGATATAGCCATGTCCGTCTGTCTGTCCGTCTGTCCGTCTGTATAAACACCTAGATCTCGGAAACTGTAAGAGCTAGAGACATCATATTTGGCAGTTAGATGCCCATATAGTGCAAGCAGATCAAGTTTGTGTTCGATTTTTGTGTTTTGGCATACGATAATCCTACAATAGTCTTTATCTGTACTGTAAATTTTGGCTTAATCGGATAATAAACACCGGAGATATTCAAGATTCAATTCCCTATACTAGGTAAGGGGGAGCAGCGCGAGCATATGTGTGCATGTGTGAGTGTTTGTTAGCGTGTGTGTGTGCGAAGGAAAGTACAGGGTCTCCTACTGTCGGTTGAAGCCGATTGTAGCTTTCCGAGTTTTTTATTATAGAAAAAAGTTTTTTTAATGGATATATCATTTTATTAAATCTAATGCTTTCAACACTTCGCAGTTAGTGTTAGAATAAGTTATATGTATATGGTATGTATTTAACTAATAGACTTCATTTTGCACAAATACTTAATGAGTAGCATTTTAATTTCGTTATTCATCGCACAGACAACAATATCGCCCTCTGGTTTGGACAGAACTTTTCCAACAGATTCACATTCTTCGCCACAGATAACTTTGAACTCATCGCCACAAATAGGTGTAACAGGAGCCAGATGATGACTGCCAATGGAGACGCAGCGATCCTCCTTAGGCAGGAACACAGTGCAGACACCATTGGACACCGTACGAATAATGCCAGTTTGGCCCACAAAATCGGCGTCGTCATGAACACGAATGCGAACCTCAATGTCGGTAGTGCACCAATCGGCCATGGTGGAGTCCAGGCTGGCTCCTGGAGTCTTAGGATTGTACTGCGAAGACATTCGATAGCGAGGAGTACCTGAGTAGAAATCAAAGTTATAAGTTATAATAGCAACAATCAAATATATGTATTTACAAATACAACTTACTTGGAATATAGTCTGGAGTAGAACTGGGTTCCTCCAGTGAGTAGTCGACTGTGGGATCCCAAGCGCCATATCGTGGGGTCATGCTTCTATCATGAGAAGGTGTCATTGTGCCATAAGGCGTACGACTATTCTTATTCCAATTTGCTGTTTGTCTGATCAATGGAGCCAATGGCGTCCTGCCTCCAGCGGCAGTGTAGCACGGTGTCTGTGCACCATATCGCGGTGTACTTGCCGGAGTGCGAGCACATGTAGAACCTCTGCTCTGCTCGTTGGGTTCGCCAGCGACGATAATGTTTTTGCGGTTGACATGAATCGTTTGGCATGATGCATGCAGTTCGACACGAACTATGTTCTCAGTAGCTTCCTTAACATAGCCGACGGCACCTATTTAAATACATATTAAATATTAATAAGATGACAAATCAAAACTAACTCAATTAAGTTCAATTCAATTTTACCTTTATAGGCTCCACTGCAAATTTGAACAGTTTTTCCCAACAGCTCTCGATCACTAGTTACACGGAAGCCACCACCGCCACCACCGCCACGAGCACCATGACCACCAGATGGATGCATGGGCGATTGTATGCCAGGCGACGTGAAGCCAAGTGTATTGGCATTGGTCAGATTTGGATTCAGATTGGCCTTGCTGCCACCTTCCAGCTGCAGATGACGTGTCTTGCACACAAAGATGCCACCATTCTCCGTATGCATGCGGCAATGCAGAAAAGCCCAGCTGCGATACAGATGCTTGATTACTGCAGAACGTCCCTGCAATGTCAAATAAATATGAGTTATATAGTTATAGGTTAGGATATGTGGTTTGAATATGCTTACGGCTTGTGGAC